>CM028247.1:41445620-41491797 GCA_016432835.1 Brassica nigra
TGTTATGCTTCGTTCAGTTACGTATTGCTTCTAATCCTTTACCAACAACTTTCTTGTATGGCTGAACACAACCTTCATGCCACCCAAATAATTTAGCGACCGCTGCTCCTATAAACAACGGCTAAAACAACAATTCCGCGTTTTGTGTCGCCGACGTAAGTGACTAATGCATGGCAGTTTGTCATTATAATCCAGTCGAAATCATCGATAAATTCTTCATAAAAAAAAACTCAGTCCTAAGAACCATATGGTTAGCGGAAGATTTAAACTTATCATCAATCGATTAAGCTCTATCGCCCGTAAACACGGCATAAAAAGAAACACTTGTGACAAAGCTCCAAGAGTTATACGAGTCATCCTTAAAATATACAAAACAAATCCCGTAAAGGCCAACACTTCACGAAGCACAATGAAGGTAGACGCTTCTCCCTGGGTCAAATTCTGCGACCCTCAGTCCTAATTCCTCGATCAAAATATAAAAAAAAACTCTGTGTCCAAACTGAAACAACAGTTTCTGGCTGCGAACATTAGCAAAACATCTCAAGCCCGCGAACATTTCAACCCGCGAAATGCGGCACAAAAAACTCAACCTTCAGCACTGCGAGGCATTAAGCTAGCATTTCGAAGGACATTCTTTTCCTCAAAACATTCCAGACGAAATGCTCGTCTCAGGAACTCAAAACATACAAAGACGCCTCTAAACGGTAACATGCCTCTAAAATGGTATCATTTCATTGTTGCTGATCACAACAAACGAACTCTAACTTCCTAAACAGATATTAGCCCTCGAAAGGATAGGCCTCTTACATCCGACAACGATAAGATAGCTGCTATACAAGAAATCGAAATTTTGGTTAGCCCACAAGCGGACTTTGGAAGTAGCTCGATTCGTGCCAAGACAAGTCATATAAGCCGATAACAATTTTCGCGGACTTTAAATCGGTATGAATCAGGTTAAAATCGCAAACAGGCAAAACGAAAGCCGACTTGTCATCGCAAGGCCTTAGTCCGAGTAAAGCTAGGTCTTGCCCTAAACCCAGCCATGCTGGATCTTGACATCTCAAAGGCATAGTATCAACACCCGATCAGATCCCAAAATTTGTCTCTTCATTTATATTTGTGCGTTTATGAGTCTCCGCAGACCAAAGACTTGGGAATTCTCATCTTACAACGATAGGTATGGTGATCAGCAGAGAGACAGGAATGAGGACAACTCACACCCTGTCCCTCTAACTTCGAAAAACGGAAGTTCTCTCATTTTATAAAACTACGATTTTATAAATTTGAGCAAAATATTTTAAAGGCCCTAAAAGGGCAGGGATTGAGCCGCCGACGGCCAGTCGAAAAGATACATCATGGCCTCACGGCCAGAACAAAACAAAATACCATCGACAGCAACATGCTCGAAAGTCTCTGAATGCGACAAATAACCAGACCATATAAGTCTCGCTGGAAAACAGGTCACAAGGGTCTTAAACTCCAAAGCGAACAACGAAAGGCTTGATCCCCCGACAAGGTCACGTAGGAAGCCTTGAAGGCACAGCCCCAATCTTACCACTTTCAACGGGCGTTTCAACCATTAATTCTGCCTAATTTACCTAACATGTCTTACCGCCCGCAAGAACATCGCGAAATCGGTCACGACGGAATCAATGCCTTAAAGTCCCCGGAAAGTATTTCTCGGAACAAAAAGTCTCGTATAAATCAAAAAGAGGTTAAACGACAAGTTCTCGAAATAGAATATCCAATCTCTCCGACAAACAACTCTCGGAAAACGAACGGCAAAACAAAGGAGGTTGGAGCTTGGTCTTACCAGGTCAACTCGCCATAGGGAGAGCTCAGTCTTCCCAGTTCACCCTAGGACAAGCTCACTTTGTTCTCCTTTGAGTCTAGATCAAAATGGCTTTCGTTTCGTCTCAATCGAAGTTTCCATTGAGATTTTATGAAGAGAACAAAGTCACTGTCCCGGCCACCTCGCCCACGGGCGAGGACCGCCTTACCGAGGTCACCTCGCCCTCTGTAATGGCCACCTCGCCCAGGGCAAGCTCACCTTTGTTATCCTTTGAGTCTAGATCAAAATGGCTTTCGCTTCGCCTCAATCAGAGTTTCCGTTGAGATTTTACGAAGAGAACAAAGTCACTATCCCGGCCACCACGCCCACGGGCGAGGACCGCCTTACCAAGGTCACCTCGCCCTCTGTAATGGTCACCTCGCCCTAGGGACAGCTCACTTTTGTTCTCCTTTGAGTATAGATCAAAGTGGCTTTGTTTCGGTCGATCAGACTTTCCGTTGAGATTTCTGAAAAACCAAGCACCGTCCCGAACCACCTCGCCCACGGCAAGGACGGCAGTGCGAGGTCACCTCACCCACGGGCGACGACGGCCCACACCAAGGTCACTTCTCCCACGGGCGAGTACGACCCACACCGAAGTCACTTCGCGCACGGGCGAGGACGACCCGTGTCGAGGTCACCTCGCCCACGGGCAAGGACGACCGCGTGGTCACCTCATACATGGGGATGATCCAGTCTGGTCACCTCGCTATGAAGGGCCGGCCGTTCGTGGTTGTTGGGGTAAAATGTTACAAGTGATGGAGAATTCTTTAAATAGGCAATACACATGATTAAACAATTACTAAAACAGGAAAACATAGACAAATAATTCTGTAGGGAATGAGATGATGCCAAAGGGGATACAGCCAAGTTTTGGACGTGCAGGAAGAGTAGAAAGGGACAGGAGGTGAGGCACATCCTTCCTTGGGTTAGAGTGACAGCTCTGCACAACTCATTTTGCACCCATGTGACTTCTTCTTGCTTAATTTAAACAAGATCCTTTCTTTTGAATTCAAACTGGTTTCCTTGACTTCTTAGAGGTTCCCAACGTCCATAAGGTCCTCCACAACTCCTTCCATTCCTTGCAAGTCAGGTTCGGTCAAGTGGTAGCTTGTGGAGCAAGTCTGTACAAAACAGAACCAAATTGGCTTCTCTTGATGAACTTATCCTTGGATCATGTCATTTCTTTGAAAGCTTGCCATCTTAGATTGAAACTTGATCACCCAAGGTCAATTCCCTTGTCCCATGAGTCCCCTTTCCTCATATTGAAAAGAAAGTTTATCTTTTATTGCATTTTTAGTATTGCCTTAGTTTATAATCTTCTCATCTCACTTAATGGTTGCACTTAGCTTAAGCATGAACTTGCATTCCCTTTGCATTAGACTCACTTAGAATTGGTTCAATAATCTTTTATACTACATCATTTGACTAGGAGCCTTGAAAAATCCTACCATCAGAGCCATCTGAGTCTGTTGGTTCAGAAGGAGCCATCCGGGTCTAGGCAGTGAAGTACCTAAGCAAAAGAGAGCTCAGAAGGAGTCCATTGCAAGCAGCTGAAGAAGGAGCCATCCGGGTCTAGGCAGTGGCGTGTCTAGGCAAGAGAGTGTTCAGAGCACTCTTGGCTGTGAGAAGATGAAGACTCTATCACGGCTTCTAGAGTGAGGTGGCTGAAGAGCTGAAGCTTCCACAAGCATTCCAAGAAGAAGGTGAGTTCAGAAGGTGTTGCAATGGAGTGATTGGTGCAGATCATGAAGCTATCCTTCCAAGCTTGACTTGTTCCACATGGTCAAGCTTGAGGGGGAGTGTTGAAGCTTACATGATCTTAGTGTCTTTGGTGGTTATTCAAGAAGAGGAGCAGATCAGTTATGAAGCACAATGAGAGGATGTAGAAGCAATCTCCAATCGGCCTCTAGAGTTGAGGTGGTCGGTACTACAGTCTGAAGCATCTTGTCATGAAGGCTTTAGTATCATGGTGGTAACTCATGAAGAAGAAGCAGCCAAGACTTAGCTTGTATCTATCAAGGAAGATCAGAGAGTCCGAGCACTTGAGCAGAACAGGAAGCTTGTGAGAAAGGGGGAGAGACCAAGATCTGTCTGAAGAAGAGTACAAGATATGGAGGTGATGAGCAAGGGAAGAGGTGATCAACCTTGCATCACATGAGGGCCATGATCCAGAGTCTTTCTGACCCTTACATTGCTGGTAAGGCACAAAGACTCAATGGCCAATCCTAGGCCTTGAAGGATATACTCTTTTCCCTCATCAAGTTTTGTCCCAAAGGGTTTTCCTTGGTGAGGTTTTTAATGAGGAGCTCTTCAGGGTTTCAAGCTTAACTCAGGATCTCTTAGAGTTAAGCTTGAGGGGAGTGTTGAACTGAAGCAGAATGGAGCTTGTGCAAATGGTGCAAGCTCTTGAAGATCTTAAGAAGAGTTCTATGAAGCCTTATAAGTAAGGAGAAGCTAGTATAATGTTGAAACAATGTCCAAGAAGGTTTCAGATACAAGTGGAGTAGCATGTGGAGGAGTTTGGGAGGAAATGGTTGATGGTGCAAAGTTAGGGGACATGTCGGACGGCCGTCACGGACTGTATGGACCGTCACGGACATGGTCGACCCAAAACTTCCACATTCGACCATTTGAGCACATTTCAGAAATGTGAAATCTTAGGGCATGGGATGTACGGCCAAGGAGTCCGTACAGCATTGTCTGATCATGTCTTGGGTCACATGGCAAGAAGAATGGCGTGTGAGACTATCCAAGAGTGAAAGATCCATTTGGCATATTAAAGATGCCTTACGAAGCAACCTGGAAGGTGCCTTTCCCTCCAGCGGTTTGAATCTGAGCCAAGTATTCAGTCCACATAACAGCTCATGACAGGCTGTCCAAAGACCAGCACGCCCTTTACTCCCATTGGCCAAGCATGTGAAGCATATGGTCCAAGTATTTCAAATTTAGGCTCCTGCCCTTGCTGACTTCACATGCTTGCTATGACTTAGGTTTAAGATTGTCTCCAGCTTGTATTTTCCTATTTAAAACACTGCCTAGGAGCTAGGAGCAGTCCGGCTAGGAGAACCTGGCCAGACCGAGGGACGACCGGGGTGGCCTTTCCGGCTAGGAGCACCCGGTCGTGAAGAGGATGCTGAAGACCGGGGTGAGACGGCCGGCCTGGTGAACCCGGGACGGAGCAAGGAACGCGGGCCAGCTGGACGGAGCAAGGGACGCGGCAGCTGGACGGCCGGGTAACCTGGACCGGGTTGGATGGTGTTGGTTCACCCCTGACCAAATTTTATGCTCCATTCCCATTGGTTTAGACCCATTTAGCTCAAGGACTTTTTAGTAATCTTGTTTTATGTTTCTAGGGCTTTTAAGCCTAACTATAAGTACCCTTGTTATCCCTAATTTGGGACATAAGTTATTTTCTATCTAAGAACACAAACCCTTTGAGTAAAATTTGATCTTGAATCATAATCTCATCTCATCCTTGTGTTCTTGATTGCTTGATTTCATCTCATTTCTTTCTCTACATGTTTAAGCTTGAATCTCTCATGGGTTTAAGAGTAAGCATGTGGATTAGTGAGTAGATCCATTTAAGATCCATGGGTTAGGGTGATTGAGAGTGATTAAGTGTAGATCCAAGGTGCTTAGTGTTAGATCTATCATTTCCTTGCATTGATTTGGTGTTCTTATTGCTATATTTGAGTTGGCCTCTCAAACATAGAGCCATAGGCATTTCATGCCCGAAGGTGTTCTATGAAATGCCTGAACCAACTCATCTATGCTTTTAGCTTGCTTTGCCTAAGGGATTAGTTGTCAAAGAAACTAAGATTGCTATTAGACTCATTCTCCATGTTTGCTTTGATCATTACAGCCAAAGGGTTTTGGTGTACTTGGGTGATCATTGAAAAGAGCATTCATCTAGGGATAGAGCTTGCATAGTTTTGTTGTCTAGGCATAAGGAATTAGATTGATTGAAATGTTGGCATCTTGGATTGAACCTTAATCATTTGAGATCAAGTCCCTATACACATGGGTCTCATTCTCTTCATAAGAAAGAAAGCTTAACATTTTGTTGCATTTTACTTATTGTCTTAGTTTAATAATCATTCTCTTTAATGATTGCATTTAGATTAAGCATATACTTGCATTCCCTTTGCTTTGTGGTCACTTAGAACTGGTTCGACAATCTTTTATACTACATCATTTGATTAGGACCTTAGAAAAGTCCTTTCATCAGGCGCCCGGGACCAGCACGGGCGAGCTGGCGCCGGCGCCCCGGGGCCAAGCCGGGCGTGCTCGCGCCGGCGCCCGGGGCTAGACCGTGGCCGCTCCTGCTGGTGTCCGGGACAACGATGCGATCATCCCTTCCGGCTTTTCGTCGAGTAAATAGTTTTTCTTGGTTTTATTCGTCACTTGATTCTTTCCAAGGACTTTCGGGCTTTGATTGCGTCTTTGACCGATTTTGACCCCAACATAAGTCTTTGGAACATATTCTTGATCCAGATGGGTGATGAAGGCTACATGCTCTTGAGGATAGCTTGCAAATGAACAGATTGCTTGGATAGGATTACCCACTGCATTGTTGTTGAAGTATACTTTGGTGTTGATCCAATTTGATGGGTCTTTCCTCACTCTGGTACTCCTTCTCAATGGTTGACTCTACTCCTCTATCACTGCCTCTTCCTGTCCTTGACTATCATACTGATCTCCACTAGACTGATCAGATTCATCTCCATCTTGATCATGAACTGATGCTAAATCATCTTCATTGTGAACAGCCACTGGTGGTGATGGAGGTGGTGCTGATGCTGGTGCCACACTGCTCTGAGGCTGACTGATCCCCAAACTCTCTAAAATGATTCTCAAGTTATTTACCCTACCAGATGGTCCTTGTGAGAGATCTCTAAGGTTTTCCCAGCTCTTCTTGTGGGAACCAAGATTCACACCGTCGAGTTTTGTTAATTGGAGGAAAGCCAAGTTAACCTAGCTTTCCCTTAAGGTCCCGGTTATCTACTGGGCCACGCACAACCCAATCAATAAAACTAAAACTATGCGATAATAAATCATAAGAACAAAAGAGAGCAAAAGATCTTATTTTCGAATCTGCGTTTGGCGTGAACAACAAGTGAGACTCTGGCTCACGAGCTGTCGGTAGGTTCGCTAGTCTAGCAACCTAAGTTCTAACATAGTTGAGTCGCAGCTCGATAGTAAAAACGGAAAATTGCCTAAATTGCTCTAAGTGCTAAGTTTGCTCTGATATGCTTTTTTCTCTCCTTTTGCTCTTCGTCCTAAGTCCCCTTTATATACTCCTCCTTTAGGTCGGTTTACCTCCTCTCGGGCGGACTTGTCGCTGGCGGCTTTTCCATATCTCGTTTTCTTCATGATTATCTTGAAACTTGACATTTATCTTCGAAATTTTGACATTTATTTCTTCCTGCGGATGAGATAAACCGTCATACTAGTCTTTGGGCTCAAGTCTTTTGGGATCATAGATTGGCCGTTATCCGCAATTCGGACCCTCTTTGGGCCGTATCGAGACTTAAGCGTTTTTACGATTTTACTCGCTAAGTAGCCGTTGATATAGGCATGATTTTCCCATCGGAACCTCGCCTCTTCGCATAGCCGAGGCAGTTGATGTTAAGTTAACCGTAACCTGTTCTATTACGAAGAATGGGAAACCGTTCGAGAGACATAACCTTCCCAATTTCGAAGACTTTCGGCGATGTTTTAGACGGAACATTGGTACCGTGTCCACGGACCCGAGGACTGAGTTACGGAAACTTCAGACGAAGATGCATGGTTATGAAATGGGACCGGGTTTGGAATGGTCGACAAAGAGTTGGCCGCGCTCGCCGGGCGAGCTGACCCGTGCCACGGTCGAGCTCGCCGGCGAGTTGACCCGCAACACGGTCGTACTCGCCGGGCGAGTTGACCCGTGCCTTGGTCGAGCTCGCCGGAGAGTTGACCATAACATGGTCGTACTCGCCGGGCGAGCTGACCCTATGGTCATGCTCGCCGACGAGTAGACCAAACATAGTCGTACTCGCGGCGACTTGACCCGATGCCTCGTTCGAGCTTCGCCCGGCGAGTTGACCCGCAATGGTCGTACTCGCCGGGCGAGCTGACCCGTCTTCATCGAGCTCGCCAGCGAAGTTGACCCGTGGCGATGGTCGTACTCACCGGGCGAGCTGACCCGTGCTATGGTCGTGCTCGCGAGTAGACCCGTGCTCGTCGGGCGATCCGTTTCAGTTATTCGTTTTCTCGGCTTTTGAACTTTTGACCGAGATTTGTTTTTCCGAGGACTTTCGGGCATCGATTCCGTCGTGACCAATTTTGACCCCAACACTTCTCATCATAGTACCCTTTTGTTCCACAAACTTTACATCCCTTGAGACCATAACTCTTCTTTAATCTGTAATGTAGCACTTGTACCCTTTCTTCGTGTGTGTAGCCTATGAAGATGCCTTTGACACTCTTGGCCTCCAGCTTGTTTCTCTGCTCTCCTGGTGTCAAGACATAGCACACACAACCAAACACACGCAAATGGTCTAATGGAGGTTTAGTCTTGTTCAATACCTGAAAGGGAGAGACATCTTTGAGAACTTTTGTGGGGATCCTGTTGATCAGACAGCAAGCTGTGATCACAGCATCTCCCAAAACCTCTTTGGAACATTTGTGTGAAACATCATGCTCCTTGCAACCTCCATAAGATGTCTATTCTTCTTTTCAGCAACTCCATTTTGTTGTGGTGTGTATGGGCAGCTTGTTTGATGGATAATGCCATGTTTTGCTAGGTGTTGTTTGAATGCATTGCTAGTATACTCCCCGCCATTATCAAACCTAAAAATTTTGATCTTGGAATTGAAATGGTTAGTTACATAGTTTTGGAAGTTAATAAATGCTTCTAAAACTCTATCTTTGCTTTTAATTAGTGTGAGCCAATGATACTTTGATTTCTCATCGATGAATGTCACAAAATATTTATTGTTTTCTATATGCACAAGGGGCTGTCCACACATCAGAATGCACTAGATCAAAATTATTCTCATAAATAGTCATAGATTGAGGAAAAACAGATTTGCAATGTTTGCCAAGAATATAAGCCTCACAGGATTCATTTTGAAAAGAAAGATTAGGCAAAGTTAAACTTAAGGCACGAGAATGGGGATGGCCTAATCTAAAACAGAATTAAAAGCAGAGGATAAATCTGATAGATTGGTGGCTTCAAGCAAATAAAGCTCTCCCTTGCTCACACATTTTCCCAGCCTCGTACTGGTCTTAATATCCTGAAAGCAAACATCATTAGGACTGAAAATAACATTGCAATTCAGATCATTAGTTGCTCTCTTAACAGATAATAAATTTGATGTGAAGGCAGTCTCATAAAAAGCTTGAGACTCTTTATTAAACAAGTTCAGATTTCCTACTCCCTCAATTGGAATTCTATCACCATTTCCAATCACAACACTGCCTAGAGCTGGTTTAATATCACTAATCAGTTTAGCATCCCTAATCATATGGTGAGAAGCTCCTGAATCAATTATTAAAGGCCTAGCAGTGTGGGAAGCATTGTGCATAAAATTTAAAGCATTAATACTTTTGTTACCAGAGTTTGCATTGCGGGCTTTGATCAAGGCCTCAATGTCTGACTTCCTGATGAATGCATTCTCATGGAGTGGCTGGGGTATGGCGTGAGAGGTGGAGCCACCAGTGTGGGTTGTAGAGACCAAAGCTTTCCCATCATCTCCCATGCGCATGTAGCTAGGTGCTGGATGCTCCTGAGCCCTTGCTTCATGGGCTCTGGCTTGGTATTGCTTGTTGGCTGAGGCTGGTCTGAGATGAGGGTGAAGAATCCAGCAGTTAGTATTGGAGTGTCCTTTACACTTGCAATGCTCACAAGTTACTGACTTGTCTTCTCCTCCTCTTGGTTTGAAGTAAGCTTTGCTAGCTGAAGCACTCTCCACCTTCTCAGCCTTGTGAACCATAGATAATTCTCCTTTTCCACCACCAAAGAGGCCATCTGAGCCTATCTCCTTTTGAAGTTGAGCACATACTTCATCATGGCTTGGAAGCTCCTTTTCTCTCAAAATGTGCCTGACCACATCATTGAAGCTTGGGCTGAGTGTGAGAAATAGTCCAAAGACCTTGTCTTGCTCATGCCTGGCTTTAAGAGTCTCAGGGTCATTGGAGCTTGGCCTTAGCATCTCCAGCTCAGACCATAGCTGACTATACTTCCCAAGGTGTTTGGTGAAGTCTCCTTCTTCTTGCTGTAAGCTGTTGATGGCTCTCTTCACTTCATAGATTCTGGTAAGGTTTGAAGTGTTTCCATACATTCTCTGCAGAGTATCCCACAACTGTTTTGGAGTTTCACAGTGTGAGTAAGTATCCATAAGAGGGCCATCAAGGGAGCTATGCAGGATAGACAGCACCAGGAGGTCTTCCTGATCCCATTTGCCTTCATCTACCACTACAATTATCTTGCCATCTTCTCCTTGGGTGATCTGCTTTGGTGCTGAACTTGAAGTAACATGCTCCCAAAGACCTCTTCCTCCAAGGGCTGCTCTTGTCATTTTAGACCAGGTAATGTAGTTTTCTGGTCCCCTGAGTGTGCATGGAATGTGAACTGCTCTGTGGTGCTCCATCTCTCCAAGTAGGCGCCAAGACTATTTTGAATTTTAAGGCTGGATTTGTGAGAAAATAAATCCGGAACTGAGAGAACTCAAGACAGTAATCAAGATAAACTCTCAAGATATGGAAATGGAGACAGAACAGAGTGAGCACAGCCAAGAAAGATGAAGAAAAATTCAAGAACATTCAAGAACACAGATTAATTATCCACTGGATAATAGCAATCTGGAGAGAAAAATTAAGAAATAAAACAGAGATTCAATGGAGAAAGAGTAAACAGAGTGTTGTTGCGGAAGAGAAAGGTAATCAGGAGCTTAAAGCTCTGATACCATGTTAGAAAGGTCAAGAACAAGGGAAGAACAGATGAAGAACAGCGAGAGAGAATCCGTGAGGGAAGAGAGAGAGAGTGAAGCAATGAGTAAAGAAGAGAGAACTATTTCCCTTGATTTGATTCTGGTCATAGGATACAATATTTAAAGACATTGCAAGATACAACAAGACAAGAAGAATAGGAGGAATGAAATATGCATCTGGCCGAGGTAAAAGGGACAGGTCATAAACGACCTTCTCCCTTAAATAGATCATGTGATCTTTACTATTTTTAAATCCCACTTGCTGTTCAAAGCTCCCAACGGTCTCCTCAACTTGTGGACTTCTTTCTGGTCGATTTAAATCTTTTCCTTGCCTCCCTATCCAAGCTAACTCCTTGTTGCTTACTTGGGAGTCAAGTCTGTATGGAATAGCTTGTTACACAAGCTTGAAAGGATCACATGCTCTTCACTCGCCTAGATGCTTCTCTTCTCTTTACTTCCATTCTCTACTTACGTCTTCATGTCAATAGGTCAATAATTAATGGTTAGTATTTTTAAAAATACTTTTAGAACTACCAGCAGTGTGACAAGCATTGTGTCTAAAGCCAAGGGTTTTAGGTAAACAATGTGGGAACCGAAATTCACACCGTCAATTTCCGATAAACGATTTGTAGAGGAAAACCGAGTTAATCCGATCTTCCTTGAAGGTCCCGGATATCTGCTGGGCCACACACGATACAATCAATGGAGATTAAAGTTGCACAATAAAATCGTAAGAATAGAGCGAAGGAAATCTTATTTCTGAATTCTCGTTTGAGTGTACAACAAGCAAAGAAATCGGCTACAAGAGCTGTCAAGAAGTCCGCTAGTCCGCCGCCTAAGTCTATCCTAGTTGAGTCGCAGCTCGCTAGTGAAAACAGAAAAGAATGCTAAATCGCTCTAAGTGCTAAGTGCTCTAAAATTTTGTGATGATTTGCTCCTCGCCCAAAGCTCTCCTTATATACTCCTCAAGACGGTCTATCTTCTCTCGGGCTGAGTTGGGCTTCTTCCATTTTCGTCCATCTTCGTGTTTATCGGAAACTTGACATTTATCTTCGGAAAGCTTGACATTTATCTCTTATGTGAGGATAAGGATAAACCGTCATAGTTATCCTTCCTTTTCGAAAATCGTAAGTGGGCGTTTTGGCCATGTCGGGCCACTTAGACGTTTTACGGTTTTGAAAGAATAGTCTTGAAGGTTTCGGCATTTCGAAGGAATCCCAATTCCTCGATAGTCGAGATGTTTGGTGTTTAGAATAACCGTGATCGTACCAAACTCACGAAGATTGATCCAAACAAGCCAAGATGGGATCATACCGAGCAAGATGGGACCGAGACCGGGATGAGGACCGTCGACCGGCGCCGGGCTTGCCGCGGCAGGCGCTCGCGTAACGCTTACGCCGCCGCCAGGCCGCTCAAGCGTGGCGCGTGCAGGCGCCAGGCGGCTCGTGGCGTGCCGCCGGCGCCAGGGGTTCTCTGCCGCCTGTGGGTTTTCCGTTGCCCGATCTTTCCTCCGTTAGTCGTTTGTGCGGGAAATCTTTGAGTTTGGAAGGACCTTTAGCCGTAGATTTCGGTATAATCGTTTTTGACCCAACAAGATCTTCCGAGATTCCTCGAGTATCGGATCGAGATGGACTTGGATTCGTAGACTTTCCGTCTTCAAGGGTTTGAGTAATGAGGCTTCAAACTTAGACGTTTAAAATATGAACTTCTAAAGAATCGAGAAGGCTTTGCGGATGAATCATTGTAGTTCTCGGACAATCCGGACATGGGTTTAAGGGACCAAGATGCTGCCGTTGCGAGATCACGAGCGATTCAACAGATGGGCGCCAGGACCCTTGCTGCCGGGCGCCAGACGGAGACAACAGGCCTGCCGCTGGCGCCAGACGGGACAGGACAAGCCTGCCGCCGGCACCAGGCGCGGCGTGGGCGGCCTGCCGCTGGCGCCGGGCGTCCTGCGCTGCGCGGGTGTCCTGCCGCCGCTAAGCGTCCTGCCGTTCGTGCCGTGTCCGCGTGCCGGTGCCTGCTGTTGCTTGCCTTTGTTGATCCCGGGGCTCACGGTCCGTTCACGCCTTCGTGAGTTCATCGAGTGACGACCTGTTTCTTGGTTTCGATCGTCACTTAGTTTTCTTCGAGGACTTTCGGTGACGATTTCGCCGTCGTGATCGATTTTGACCCCAACAGTTATCCCCCCAGCTAGCTAGGAACCGTAGTGCCTTTTGGGTCCTGGCTTGCGGTATAGCCGTATGGGAAGGTGTAGAGACGTAATTGTTTGCGAAAGTCGGGTAAATAGTGATTTTACCTCCTTTATAAGGATGGAGTAAGAAATCTCTTCCATTCTTACTCCATCATAAAAATTCATCTCTCTCAAGAATCCTTTCTCTCTTTAAGAATAATGTCTTCAAGATCCTCAAAGAGAAATTCATCTTCCCATTCATCCTCGGATGACTCTCCTGCCCATGTGACGGTGAAGCAAGAGGAGTCAGTCGAGGAGGAAGCGAAGAATCGCGTATACCGAGCCCTTGTGGGTTCGGCCCCATGACTGCCAGATGTCCCTGTTCCGAAGAGACCTTTGAGGCAGCCTGGTGCTCCCTTTACGCCGAGCTTGGTTTCACGTAAATATCTCAGGATTCTTCGAGATTTTTACCAGATTCCTGATGGAGTCAAATTCCGAATTCCTGTCGGCAATGAGAGTGCGAGGAATCCTCCGGAAGGTTTCTTTACATGTTACGAGGCCTTCCTTACGTATTGCCGCATGTGGTTCCCGATCCCCGGCACCATTGTTCGTGCGCTTCGTCACTTCGAACTTTCGATCAGCCAGCTCAGCGTTCCTGCCTTAGAGAGTTGGCTTGGCGTACTAATTGCAAGTTATGAGCTCGGGATCGATCTCAGTCCTGGTGATTTCGAAGGCCTTTGGAGCACTCGGCCAGGGGGCGGCGGTTACTACTCCATGCTGCCTAAGAAGGATATGGCCATAATTCAGGGGACTACTTCGAACCCTAAGTCGTGGCAGGAGCGTTTCTTCTTTGTCCGAATAGATGGTGATTCTGTCGAGGAGAGTTGCCTCCATCTATTTCCGCATGCATGGAACTTCAACCGAGGTAATACGATGAAAACTCGTTGTCTATTTTGTTATTCGGAAGTGCGAGTTTTTAGTGAAAAAGTTTCGCTTTGTAGAGAACGGGGCTGTTGCGCATGTGCATGGTGATCTTTTCGTCAAGAGGGATCTCCTTCGTCAAAGGCCGTTTTTCTGGAAGTCCTTCACTCTTGAACGGATTCGAGATGCAGGCTTTACCGGTCGAGACTCTGTCCGACATATGATGCTGAACCGTTATCGAAGCCCGACTTCGGAGGTGTAAACAGAGATCTCGTAAAGGGAAAGAAATCGATGGTGGAAAAGGTTCGGAAGATCCTTCACCGTTGGGGGAAAATCCTAGTTTTGTTCCAACGGAAAAGGCGAGCCAGCGATTTTCCACTTCCCAACAATTTCTTTGACGGCCTTCCTCCGAGTTTGTTACTGACGAAGTCGCTGGAGGATGAGAAGAAGCAATGGGTTTTTGCCGAGGGTTCCCAGCGGATCAATGAGGTTTTGTCCTTTGAACTTCTTAACTGTATTCTTGAATCCGCATATATGTATATTTATTGATCTTGAATTTATGCAGGGACTAAGAGTGTTTGGCAATGCGCTTGACTCAAGTTTCCGCAAGTCTAGGATTGCTAACTTCAAGACCAAAGAAGCTGAGCGAGAGCTCTTCCGATTCCGACAAGAGGTTAAGGCAGAGCATAAAGCAAGCTGAGCTTCATGCTCGAGCTCTTGTTCGGGCGGAAAGGAGAGGAAGGAGGATGGTCGCAGCTGAGGTGGCGAGACGGGCGGAATCGTTTGCTGCTGAGTTTCAATGTTTTAAAGAAGCTCAGGAGTTTGTTGGCGATTTCCGCGAGTGTCGGGGCTCGGTCGTAAACCTTTACAAGTCTCAGAACCCGGATTTCTCTTTTGATTCCGAGATCGCTGAGATGAAGGACTTTATGGCCGAGTGTGCTCATGCTGAGTCCTTGGTTCCTCTAGTCGAGGAAAGAGTCCAGAGACTATGGGAACCTATCGAGGTTTCCGAGGATACGGTGGAGGCCGGAGCCGATGAGAACGCCGAGGGTGGTGGGAACGCTCAAGGCGTGAACGAGGAAGTGGACCAGCCTGCAGGTTCATTCGGGATTTCCGCATCTGGATTTCTCGATGTTGACTTCCTTTTGTGAATCGTATGTTTTGGCCGTGTGTGGCCGTTTTTTAGGAGTTTTATTCTGCAACCGTCGGAGGTTGCATTCTTATGTTTTGGGACTGGCTGTTGGTGGCTTAGCATCCCGCCGTCTTTTCGGACTTTATGAATATGAAAATTTGCGAAATTTCGTCTTTTGTTTTGATTTATACTTTCGTCAAGTGTAGAGGAAAGAATGCGAGTAGTCACTTTGTATCCTAACTCTTTTTTGTCGCTTGGTCCGTATGCTTCTTTCTAGCGAGCGTTTTAGGTGTAAGCGATAAGAGACATGTTTTGGGATCTCGAATACGATACTATGTCTGTGAGATGACTGATCGGCTTTCGTTTTGCCTGTTAGTGATTTCTTCCTGATTCTTTTCGTTTAAAGTCTGCGACTAGTCGCCGGCTTATATGACTTGTGTTAAAATAATCGAGCTACCTTCTTGGAGTTTATCCGAGACGCTAAACCAAAATTTTGGGTTTCTGGTATAGCGCGCTATGATATCCTTGTCGGATGTAAGAGGACCTTATAGGTCTGACTACGAGTTTGTATTGAGTGAAACGTTTCTGAGTGCGTCCGTCGGGGCCAATCGACGGGCATAAGTTGTTGTTTTTTAAGTCGCAGGTGGACTGTTTTAGCGGATGATACGAGTTTGTTTATCTTTTTCAGAAGTTGCGACGTCTCGCGTTTCTTTCGAAGATATGATTTTTGTTTTTCCGAAGTGTTTACGCGTTTTCTAAATTAAGTGAGCGTAAGAAATAGATAGAAAGAATTTTATTTGAAAAATTTCGAAAAAATTTTGAGTACATGTGCGGATATTTCGCGTTTTTTGTGGGAGTATAGGAGTATACGTACCCAGTCCCCCCCCCCTTCTTTGGTGAGGAGGATAGCTGAACTCGCCGGGTTTCGATGAGTTGATCTAAGGGGTTCCCATGATGGCATTGTAGATGGCCGGGTTGTCGACTACTGCAAACTCGACGATCTTTGTGACTTCTTTCGCCATGACCGGGAGCTTGATTCTCCCGATGGTCATAGAAGTGACGCCGAAAACCCAGTCAAAGGTTTTGACTCAGGGACGACTTCCCCAAGTGGGATCTTCATCCTGTAGAGGTGTCGCGGAAGATAACGTTGACCGTACTTCCTGTATCGACGAGGATGCGGCCGACCTCGAGATCCTGGATTACCAGGTCGATAACCAAAGGATCGCAATGAGGCTTGTCGATTCCGGCAGTTTCCTGTTCCTCGAAAGTGATCGTGTGGTTAGGAATATCGCTATCCGGAAACCAGTTGGAACTTGTCTCGGCTTTTCGCCCGTAGGCTTTTATCGACGAGACTGAGTCTTGGTAGAACTGTGATCCTCCGATGATCATGTTTACCCTCTGGCGACTGTTGTTGTTCCCTTGGTCGTCCTGTCTCCTTCGCGTTTTTCACCCGATTGATTTTCGGTCGCGCGGTCCTCGGAGACAGTTTTGTTGGTCTTTGGGCGGTCGGAGTCCAGGAGCAAGTCCTTTATACTCTTGACCTTTGATAGTTCGCCGGTGAGGAGCTTTGCGGCGAGCCGGGCGCCGAGAACCTTGCAGTTCGCAGTGGAGTGACCTCTGGTTTCGTCGGAGCTTGGGGTATCGCTTGCCTTGGTTGATGAATTCTTGGTTATGGACATTCTTGTCGTTTCTTTTGAGGACGTTTTCTGCGGTCCGTGCGCAATAGCTTCTTCGTCTTCTGATGATGAAGTCCGTTGCTTTGTGGAGAGTATCCTGGATTGTCGCGGCTTTTCCAGTAGTATCCACTTTGAACTTTGACTTGTACCAAAGATTTTCCTCGGGTGTCGATGCGACTTGTTGATCTGGCCATCACCAGGAACCTTCGCGATGAAGTCGCGGGCCACTCGTCCTCCTTCTGAGCTAGACTTCATAGGTCCACGTTGGACGTTTCTCTGTCCATGAACATGGAGTATTGTTTGAGCGCCGAGGCCAGTTGGCGGAAGCTTCGATGGAGTTCCTTTTGAGCCGGAGAACCATTGGCGCAGCGCCTTGAGGTGCTCGGCGAAGAAGACAATGACCAGCGTCTCGTTCGCGTTCTGGGAGTTTGCACCTACTCATTGCTATCTGGAAGGACTGCAGGTGCGACTTAGGATCTGTCGTACCGTCATAGACCGGGATTTTGATTTTCCACAGGTCTGAGATCGTGTTTCCGTGATCCGAACGGTGAACGGTGTTTTCCGTGCTTCTTCGAGAAGTCTATCGATCTCGGGGGTGGAACTGGTCGCCTGATGGATTTGCGATTTCACCGCTTTCACTTCGGCCACGGTCTTTTTGAGAGATTCGCGGAGATCATGGATCTCGCTATTGCTACCGGCGTTCCTCCGAGTTTGTCGGCGCTGGTCGCGATGGATCCGAGCTTGATCTTCCGCGAGTTCTTCCTGCTCCATCCAGTAGAGTTCTTCCTCCTATTCTGTCATGGGCCTCTCGAAGGATACCGTCTGCCGAGCGGACTGGCTTCGGGTCCTCCTAGGGTGGATGTCAGCGTCTTCATCAGAAGAATCCGATTGGTCTCTGATATCAGATTGATCGCCGATGTCGCTTTCCTTGTTTCCTGTAGCGGGGTGGAAGGTTCTGCGAGTCGTTTGCTGTCCTTTTGGAGCCGTTTCCTCGGAGTGGGCTCTTCGAGGCATCTTTTCGTTCTCGGGAGATCGAAGTCGAGTCTTCGCGCGCGTGCCGTGCCTTGGTGGATCCGCGGTAACTTGCTCCTCGCAGTTAAGGTGTCGACCTGTTTTGCGAGGTTATCAGCTTGTCTGTTGTTCCGCCCGTTCTGGCGGAGGTGAACAGTTCCTTCATCTGTCAGGCACCTCGGTGTTTGCATCAGCAGTGGATGGGCGTATCTCGGTTGGATTCTTCTCAGCGTTGGCATCGACGGGTGTTCCGTCTAGCGTTGGATGGTCTTTGGTGACGTCAGTAGACATGATCGAGCGTGTGCAGTTGCGAGATAGATAGATCCGTAACCCTCCCTCCTTCTAGCGCCAAACTGTGGGAACCGAAATTCACACCGTCAATTTCCGATAAACGATTTGTGGAGGAAAACCGAGTTAACCCGATCTTCCTTGAAGGTCCCGGATATCTGCTGGGCCACACACGATACAATCAATGGAGATTAAAGTTGTAAAAATAAAAATCGTAAGAATGGAGCGAAAGAAATCTTATTTCTGAATTCTCGTTTGAGCGTGTACAACAAGCAAAGAAATCGGCTACAAGAGCTGTCGAGAAGTCCGCTAGTCTGGACGCCTAATTCTATCCTAGTTGAGTCACAGCTCGCTAGTGAAGACAGAAAAGAATGCTAAATCGCTCTAAGTGCTAAGTGCTCTAGAAATTTTGTGATGATTTGCTCCTCGCCCAAAGCTCTCCTTATATACTCCTCTTAAGACGGTTTATCTTCTCTCGGGCTGAGTTGGGCTATTTCCATTTTCGTCCATCTTCGTGTTTATCGGGAAACTTGACATTTATCTTCGGAAAACTTGACATTTATCTCTTATGTAAGGATAAGGATAAACCGTCATAGTTACCCTTCCTTTTCGGAAAATCGTAAGTGGGCGTTTGGCCATGTCGGGCCACTTAGACGTTTTTACGGTTTTTCGAAAGAATAGTCTTCGAAGGTTTCGGCATTTCCGAAGGAATCCCAATTCCTCGTATAGTCGAGATGTTTGGTGTTTAGAATAACCCTGATCGTACCAAGCTCACGAAGATTGATCGAAACAAGCCAAGATAAGATCAGACCGAGCAGGATGGGACCGAGACCGGGACGAGGACCGTCGACCGGCGCCAGGGGCTTGCGCCGGCGCAAGGCCTAAGCGTAGCGGCAGCCGGGGGCGGCTTCGCGTGCGTGCCGGCGCCAGGCGGCTCAGCGTGGCGTGCCGCCGGCGCCAGGTTGGCTTTGCGCCGGCAGGCCTTCGGCGTGGCGCTGCCGCCAGGCCGGCTGCCGCCCGGCGCCAGGCGGCTTGCGTGGCTGGCCAGGCGGCTTGCGTGGCGCTGGCTGGCTGGGGTTCTCTGCCGCCCGTGGGTTTTCCGTTGCCCGATCTTTCCCCGTTAGTCGTTTGTGCGGGAAATCTTTGAGTTTGGAAGGACCTTTAGCCGTAGATTTCGGTATAACCATTTTTGACCCAACAAGATCTTCCGAGATTCCTCGAGTATCGGGATCGAGATGGACTTGGATTTGTAGACTTTCCGTCTTCAAGGGTTTGAGTAATGAGGCTTCGAACTTAGACGTTTAAAATATGAACTTCTAAACAATCGAGAAGGCTTTACGGATGAATCATTGTAGTTCTCATGGACATGGGTTTAAGGGACCAAGATGCTGCCGTTGCCCGAGATCACGAGACGATTGCACAGATGGGTGCCAGCACCCTTGCCGCCGGTGCCAGACGGGAGACGACAGGCCTGCCGCCGGTGCCAGACGGGACAGGACAACCCTGCCGCTGGCGGCAGGACGCCCGGCACCGGCGGCGTGGGCGGCCGGACGCCAGCGCCAGGCGTCCAGCCGTCCGTGCCGTGTCCCGCGTCTGCCGGTGCCTGCTGTTGCTTGCCATTGTTGATCCCCGGGCCTCATGGTCCGTTCACGCCTTCTCGTAAGTTCATCGAGTGACGACCTGTTTCTTGGTTTCGATCGTCACTTAGTTTTCTTTCGAGGACTTTCGGGTGACGATTTCGTCGTTGGTCGATTTTGACCCCAACATACAAGAGTTGTCTTTCAAGGCCTTGACGAGAGCATCCAAGTCAGATTGCCTGATAGTCTCATCCTGGTTGGTCCTTGCTGTGGAATACATTGATGTGGAGGCCATGGCACTTCCTCCACCACTGTTGTTGGAGAACATTGAGCTTGGAGTCACTGGTTCATTTCCATCAGTTGAGAGGTGGGCTCTTGCATCCTGAAAGTGTGGCTCCTTAAACCTGTTTGGCTTGAGATGAGGGTGGAGAATCCAACATTTTTCTTTCTGTTAGGGTATTTTCTGGTACAAGCAATTCCTACTCAGCCTACGGAATGATAGGAAGAAGGAGACAAGTAGTCGTGGTGTTTTCTCCTGCTTCAGTTGTTGATGAACCAGGAGATCCTGCTCTTAAGATACTGCCATATGGGTATGGGATAGTATATGCTGTCCGTGCCTTAGTAGCAGCAGGGGGTATTGGTCGTTAGGCAGGAGCTGCCTGTTTCCATGGAAGATCGCAATGCCTGTAGGGAAGGCCGCAGGGCCTTCATACGGTATAGTCGATGATTCCTGCACCAGGATGGTAATTCCAGCTGCCAATGATGTCATCTAGCTTGTCTAGACGTGGAACCATGGAAGATTTTTGGGATTTATAGCTGCATCCCACAGTGGGGATTGCCTACGTACCCCTCGGAAGGGGATCAAGCCGTTCGTAGTTCATGTATTGGAGGCGTGTTGCCTAGATGAAGGCATGTAGCTAGATGAAAGCACGTAGCCTGATTGAGGTGCGTAGCCTAGATGGAGGCACATAGCCTTGGGAGAACGTGGTTCTGTAGATGATAAGAGTCATCTATTCTTGAGGACGCATAACCGGAACAGATGGTAGATTCGTCGAGGTGTGCTGCGGTGAGCATGGAGCTTCGATATGCTTCGGGAACATGATGTGTTCCTGCTGATAGGAAGGAGAACATGACATGAGTCCATAAGTTCAGTTGCAGACGTGCTGTAGCAAGAAAATAACTTAGGTTGGTTGAGAGTAATGGAAGGGATTCGCTGGTTGTTGAGTATGTCGGAAAAGAAGGTCTTCTAGGCATGGATTCTTGCCTTGGCTGCTATGGAGATGATGAGCTATGAGGATGAACGTGTTCACCTCTCTTTTAGGGTTTATGAACTCTGTATTTATAGTAGAAGTCGTGCCTCCTCTTTAGGATTTGGAAATATTCATTATATCCTTAGATAATAGAATATTTCTATTTTTCTTAAAGGCGGCCATATGTATTGGAATACTTCCTCTTTCTACTCTTGGATTTAAGGAGATTCGACCATATCAAGATAAATGTGAATGTTTACATTTATCTTGAAGTTTTCCTTTTTACTCGGAGGCTGGAGGAATTATCTGACCCGGAATCCAGAAGCAGGGGCAGAGACCTCGAGCAGGGGCAGGAACCTTGAGCAGGGGTCGGAACCTGGAAGCCGGAAGCTGGTGAAATCTCCTCATGGATTATTTTTCCCCAACAGTTTGCCCCTTATTTTCTGGCTTCGTGTTTGAAGGCAGGAAATAGTATGACTTTCTCCATAGGACTTTATGAGTTGCACCATAGTATCAAGTTACCTGATTAATTCGGAACACGATGTCGGCTCGTCTACTAAAGAAGATGCCAAATCCTGAGCCACCAAACTATCTTGTCGCTAGTGCTCAGATGTACTTGCGCATGATCTGAAAGGTTTCATAGCCTGATTGGAGATGTATGACCTGGAGAATGGACAGTAACCCTTTATCCAACACAATCACGTGGTCCAGATCAAGTAGTATATTCGTCGGTACACCCTATAGGCATGATGTCGCGGCTTGGCCCAATGTAGATAGACTTTCAGGCATGCTTCAATGGGCATGTGTTTAGTCTAAGTGAGGATGGTTGATATCACTCAAATTACCCTAAGGAGTGACTTTACTCTCTCAAACAAGAGGTTCAGTTGTAGTACTTAGGGATCGAATCTACAGAGAGCTAGTGTACAAATAAGATGCAATCTTAGTGACTATGCTAGGTTGAAAATTGTTTAAAGTAAATTTCAGGTTTGCTGGGTAATGACAAGATTACTCAGTTGAAAGGATTTGGTTTTAAAGCAATAAAGAAAAGAAATTAGATTCAGGGTAAGTATTCAGGAATTCAGGATTATAATTACTATAAAGGCTAACAAGTTGCTTGCATGATATCTTAGAGCTCAACACTTATTAAATGAATCCATCAGCTCTCGCATTATTTAGACTATCTATTACTTAGATGCTAAATGGTGTTTGCGGTCAGCTATCTTGCTGACAGTATCGATCGATGGTTCGATAGGAATATCGATCGATACACCTCTAGCTACGTCGATCGATTACTCTATAGGAGTATCGATCGATACGGCTCTAAGCAAGCTTTATGCGCGAATTGATACAATGCTCACCATGATTTTAGATCAGCTTTCGCATGTCTCAAGAGGGTCATAGCATGTTTAGGATGTTATCAGGTATTGCATGTAATAAACAATGCAATCCAAGTTCATGTTCTAGGTAGCTAAGCTAGAAAAAGCTTTATGAACAATCCTAACAATAAATATTACAACTATAGCAATTATAGGCTGGGGCTAATCCCTCATATCCTATTTAAACCCTAAATCCAACAAACGAATCTACTCAGACATGGCTAAGTAGTTCATAGCAACAAGGTAATAATAGGAGTTCATAGATCTATTAGAGGGTGAACACTTAGGTTCCAATCACAAATATCTTTGGATCTCTCCTCTAGATCTAAAATCCTATAACCTTTGTTAAAACAAATAAAGAACTGAATAGAACTTTATTGAGAACTTGCAAAGTAATGAAAACAGTAAAGAATTAGGTAGAAGAAGAAGGAGGTAAAACCCTCTAAAAAACAGAAACAGTTAAAAACTCTTAAAAATATCTTGACTTATTGGTGCCAGAACACTTAGGCACATATAAATATGAGTTCATTAGGCCAGGTCCAACTTGTTTCTCTGCCGCCTCAGTATCGATCGATAGTACAGGGTGTACATCGATCGATTATGATCTCGATGTATCGTCCTTCGGCTAATGTGTGTCGATCGATAGCACAGAGTGTGCATCGATCGATGTGTAACCCTGGTGTCGACCTCTGGTCTTGATCACGGGTGAACTCTTCTTTAAGCTCCAAAAAGGCACCTTAAACATCACTTTTCTCCAAAATGCTTCTGAACATGAAAACATACCTAATAGACTACATAACATAGATAATAGTAGTAAAAACACTCATATACCATGGGTAAAAGCGGGTAAAATCCATGGTATATCAACTCCCCCAGACTTAACATTTTGCTTGTCCTCAAGCAAACACATAGGCAGACTTTAATGAAAGAGGTTTTGAAAAGCAGGGACTCAATCAAATTCAAACTTAGAGTCATAACCTCTACTTTGTTGCAAACCACATCTAAGAGTCTGTCAATCACAGAAGCACATTATGCAATATCCTAATCAAACAACCTTGATCATCTAGCCAACAACTTAGCAATCATGTCTGACTAACCCTTCTACTGATTTCATTTCTGTACATAAAAATAAAAGTGCAGGCTTTACCTTGGGAGTATCGATCACAGGATGCAAGGTTGCTCAAACAAGTATCTGGACCTGCAGGTAAAATTAGTTCCTATCCTCTCTCTATTATTTCTCTCCTAGTCAAGTCTTCTTTCATTTGCAAGACATAGACCAAGATTGGACAGGCTTCCATGAATCAAGCCTTAATGGTTGCAGCCTCCAAGTCCTGTTCACTTCTTTTTGACCAATATCCTAGGATTCTTTGCGAAGCAAGTTTTGAAGGGGTAACCACCAAGCCCTGTTGAACCCTTACCTATAGAACTCTTATGAATCAAGTCTTGAGGGGGGTAACCGCCAAGCCCTGTTCGAATTTCTTCCTAATTAATAACTAACTAGTCCTAGAACATATATTAAAGCTAATTTTCGATTTTTTTTTTGAACTGAATAAAATTAAATCTAAATTCGAAAATAAGAGAGAGAGGGTGATAAAACTATCTACACAAGGCCTTACCTTCAAGACTTGTTTGAAGCATCCGATCCCATGTATACCAAGCCCTAAGACAAGCAGAGAATGTCAGGTTAGGTTGGAAATCAGCTTTGGTTCCTCCAGACAATCAATGAAAGCGTTGTCATAGTTGATAGGTGATCAACTTTAGCATCTATAGTGCATTCTGCATCAACAAATCTAAGAATGGTGCCTAAAAGATTGGTTAGATAAAAAGTAAAAATTTAAATTATCATTATCCCTTTCTTGACTCAATAAAAACCATTTTGAAAACATTTTAGATGAAATCAAAAGGTAAACAACATCAGTAATCATCCCCCCAGACTTAAATCATACACTGTCCCTAGTGTATAACTAGTCCAGTGAAGGCATAAGCAATAATAAATACACTGATATCGAAAAAGATAGAGCCATATACCTGACCGTGATGCGTATCGATCGATGTTGAGTCGCCTTCGTCGATCGCTATTGTTTGGTTCATGTCGATCTATATCGAAAGTGTCACGTCGGTCTATTTCCGTGGTAATCGTCTAATCGTAACTGCAAAAAAAAACAAATACGAAAAATAAAATCCTAAAAATAAAAACTAAATGAAAAATTACCTAACAGTGGGTTGCCTCCCACTCAGCGCTTTGAATATAGTCATCTAGCTTGACTTTGTATGAAATAAGCTATTGAGATGAAGTCATGGTACTTGTTGGAAGACAAGTATCCTCTGTATCCTTCTTGTGGCTTCATATTCTCTGGTTCGTTTCTTCTTAATCTCAATCAACTCATCATTGATCCTTTGAATCCTTTCTTCATGTCCTTCAATGCTGAGCTCGTGCCATCCTAATTTATCGTAGGCATGTTCTGAATGATCACTGAGCTCCGCTTGCATTGAATCATGGCGTTGGATCATTTTGTCGTGGATGGAGCTGGTATCGATCGATTCGTTTGTTGAAATGTCGGTCGATGGCTGTTGAAGTCCGTCGATCGATGCGCTGGTTGTTATGTCGATCGATGCTAAGGGTGCAGGTCTGCTCGCAAGCTGCCTCTGAATGGCTCTGATATTTTTCTGCATCCCTTCTATGCTAGATTCCATGCTTCCAACCTCGTTAATAAGCGGGAAATACGTCTGCTCTAGTCGTCTGTCTTGTGAATCATCCACGC
The DNA here is from genome assembly GCA_016432835.1 of Brassica nigra. Classification (NCBI taxonomy): domain Eukaryota; kingdom Viridiplantae; phylum Streptophyta; class Magnoliopsida; order Brassicales; family Brassicaceae; genus Brassica; species Brassica nigra. Next base: position 41,470,593 of record CM028247.1, read on the forward strand.
TTGTGATTGCCGTGTAGACTTCATCAGCTAACTTATCCAAATCAGCTCTGGTGCAGATCTCTGAAGTCGTATATCGATCGATGCAACATGTTGTTCATCGGTCAATTTTTGCTTCTGCAAATTCTCGTGAAGCTTCTCGCCAAAGAGTTTCATCTGGCCATCGATTTCAGTCATCGCCTATCGATCGAAGTTAGGTTGAGCTCATCGATCGATGCAATTGATGCAGCCTGATAATCGAGTTGACGTTGGAACTTCTCAGCCTCCTGTTGCATAGTATCCATGCGTAGTGCGAGTTCCTCCACTTCTTTGTCTACTAAGAAGTGTATATCAGCAAGTTTCCTCTCAGCTGCTTTCAGACGAGTCAATCCTCCAAAAGGATTGCAAGGTGCCGCGGGGTTCATATCTGCATGTGCCTCATTGATTAGGCGGATAGATCTCTTCATCTCTTCGTTGCAGATGCTTAGGTCCCCTAGGTTGTGAAAGATAAGTTCACAGGTCTTGGTGAGTTTGCTGCTGAGACGAGCTTCTGCTTTCTTCAATTCCTTCCAGATTTCTCCAATAGACTCATCGACCTCATGTTTTGAGTAGGTGGTCGATGATGCAGGCTTCGTATCGATCGATGTGGATGTAACTCCGTCGATCGATATTGAACTTGTCTGGCTAAGGTTCTGCGTTGCAAAGATCTTCAAATTCCAGCTCAAGACGTTGGACCTTCTTGAGTAATCCCTGGTCTGCACTGAACATCCATTTCATCTCACTGCGAAGCTTGTCTGTGGCCTCCTCTAGACTCTTTTCCATGGAGAGCTTTTCCCACTTGCGTTCTCCAAGTAGACCAGTGAACATCTCGTTGATCTCGTCTTGGTGTAGGTTTCTTGCACCAATTCTCTTCTTATAAATGAACTAGCGTGCTCTGGTAAGCAGATGTAAGAGCGCTCGTCCATTGAAGTTCTTTGAAGTAGTTTCTTGATGTCGTCTTTAGAAACTCTGATGACGTCACCATCTATTCCTCTAGCAAACCCTTTCTCGTCTCTGTAGACCCCATACTCATCTCTCTGCTCCCAAAAGAATTTTTGAACTCCATATCGAAAGGCTCTCTTTCCAAATTCAGGACACCTACCGATCGATGCCATACACTCAGTATCGATCGATTTCCGTTGAAAATCTGGGTCCTTCGTGTTGAGATGACTATCCTCAGCTTCCTTTGGCCCGGCTGTTGTGTCTGCCTCCTGGTGCTGATGATGGTGGTCTGGTCCGTAGCGTTGTTGCTGGAATAGGTTTTGGGATCCGTAGGTTAACTGTAGGACGTCTGCAATGTCCTCTCTGGATATGTGGAGTGTTCGTCCATCCATTGAGCGTGCAAAACCTTGTGAATCCCTGAAAATACCAAACTCATCCGGGATTAGATTACAGAAATTAAGTACATTTGAATTTGTTACCTGGGATGGTTGGATGCATGTATCGGTCGATGGCACTGGTTCTGAATCGGTCGATGGTTGTTCAGGCCTATCGGTCGATTGTGTTGGTGCCGTGTCGATCGATGAGACTTCCTCGGGTTGGGTGATGTATATTGGTGTGGCGGTCTCGACCGCAAAGCTCTCGTACTGGTAATCGCTTGCCCAGCTCCCGATTGAGTAGTCTCCGTCTCGCTTGTTGTTGATTGTGTAGTCGAATGGTACGAGGCAAGTAGTATCGATCGATGGGGAGAAGGCCCTGTTGATCGATGTCGTGATTCTGGGGTTGTGGTGGAGAAGTCGATCTTCATCTTCTCGAATGTTGTGATACTCTATAGCTCTCTCCTCCTCGTAATCATCAGTATACTCCTCAATGTGAGTAGTATTTGCAGCATGTGGTGGGGTGTAGTAGTCGTTCTCCCACTCGTTTACTTCGAAATCACCATCTGGAAACTCCTCTTCGATCTGATTGAATAGTGAATCGATCGATGTCCATGTGTGACTATCGATCGATGTCAGTTCACCAGAGATGATCGATGAGACAATACTACTATCGATCGATTCTGAGGTCTCTGTCTCGTATGCGCCTTGTGAATTGTATTCATCTCCACAATAGCAAACATCTACAAGGTCTGAGCCGTCTTGGATCTTCTTAGGGACCTTGATGACTCGTACTGGATCATAGTAGACCGTAGGATTGATCAGGGTTAGGCACAGTTTGTTTGTTTGAAGGTTGCAGACCGCTCTAACTGTGGCTAGGAAGGCTCTTCCAAGTAGCAAAGAAGTGTGTAGGGTTACCTTGACGTCCAAGACATGGAAGTTTACTGGAATTAGGGCTTCTCCTATGGCAACTTCAAGGTTTCTCACAATTCCTTCAGAGTTCTGCTGAGAACAATCCTCAAAGATGAACGATTCTTCAGTAGGCTCTATCTTCAGACCTAGATGGTCTGCTATCACCTTGGGTAGGATGCTAACTCCAGATCCTGTGTCACATAGGGCACGTGGGAAGTTGATCCCATGTACTGAGCAAGGAACAACAAACTTCCTGGATCACCCTTCTGCTCAAGTTTGATCCTCTTCTTCATACTTTCTCTGACTTGGTTGAACATTCTCTTGATGTCTTCTTCTGTCTCCTTAGTTTCTCTGAAAAACATCCACAATCTGTGTGAAAAGTAGGCTTCTTCAAAGGGTTTCTCTGTAGGTATCCTTAGAACTCTCTTTCTGAAACTTGCCAACTCCTTCTCATTAACTCCTCTTTTAAGGTGTTTAGGAACCTTCTCTTTCCTTTTTGAGAACTCTGCCATCTTTTTCCTTTTCTATCTCCATTGGATCAATAATATCCGTGGGCTTCTTTAATATGGCAGGTTGGTGGGTTTCTGGAAGGTTTAGACTGCTCCCGGAGTGCATTTAGTCGTGCAACATCTATCTTGGGAAGTTGCACTCGGCGTGTGATAACTGAAGATCGATCGACAGGTTCTCGAGTGTGTCGATCGATTTCATTATCCTTCGGTCGATCGATGAGACGTTTGTCCTGTCGGTCGATGTTGTAAGGGCTGGGCGGATGTGGGTGCTTTGCTGTGAACTCCTCGTGAGTAAGCATTTTCACGGCGTTGCACTCGTGAGTGAATTCTTCAAGATCCATCGGTCGATGCTCGTCTGAGTCCATCGATCGACTGGTGTTGGCGTACATCGATCGATGTTCATGTGCTGACATCGGTCGATTCCAGTGGTTGCCGCCAATACTCATGGAATTTTTGATCTGGAAGTCTCCCTCTTGCAGCTTCTCTTGCTTAACCACTCTCAAAAAATCATCTTCTATGATAGCATTGATGTTGTGGCATGTTGCTTCTTCTCCAGTCCCTTTTCCTAAAGCTTCCTGCTTCTTAACATCTTCTCCTATCCTAATCATTTGAGTCTCTAATTTCTTCACATGAGTACTCAAAGCATCAAGCTTTGTGTTCAAAGTGGTGTAGACAGCGTCGATCTTTCCATTGAAGTTCACCTCTAACTGCTGCTGGCTTTCAAGAACTTTGCTGAGCATGTCTTCTAGCTTTCCTTCTGGGGTTGGTGTGGGTGGCTTCATGTAAGATGAGTTTCCATAACTCCTGTTGTTGTTGGGGTTGCTGCTGTTGAAGTTGATTCTCTGTCATGAGAAGTTTCTGTTTCCTTGGTTTCCAGATCTCTGAAATCCGGTTCTACTGATCCAGTTGACTTCTGCTTCCATGTAATCATCTTCTTCATCAGCTTCTGCATCCTCCACTGAGCAGATTTGCTTGTTTAGCAGCTTCTGAACATTGTCAAGTGTAGCTTGTACCTCATTTATCTGTTCCTTTCCTAGGAACGCGGCAGATCTTGCTCTTACAATGTTCTTCGTGCTGTTGCTGGATGCTAGGTTGTCTATTAGCTTCACAGCATCTTCAGGATTCCTTGTGGTGAAGTTGCCTTCACTCGCAGTGTCTAGAGCCATCTGATATTTTAGTGTGATGCCTCTGAAGAAAGTGCAAAGTAGTTGTACCTTGTTGAATCCATGGTGTGGACAATCTCGCTGGTAAGACTTGAATCTGATCCAGGTATCCTTGAATGACTCTCCAGGCTTCTGGTTGAATGTGGCAATTTTCCTCCTCAAGTCTTCAGCGCGCGCATCATCAAAAAAGTTATGCAAGAATGCGTTTTTGATGTCGCTCCAGGATGTAAGAGATCCTGGTGGTAGCTGCTTAAGCCACTGTAGAGCTTCTCCAGATAAAGAGTGTTTGAAGAGCTTACAGAGAAGGTAGTCCACAGGGACTCCATTGGCTTTGATAGCAGATATGAGATCCTCGAACCTCTCCAGATGGTCCATGGGATGCTCATTGGACAGCTCACAGTAGGGTATCTGTCCCACAAGGGTGTAGTACTGCGGCTTGAGCTCGAAATCGCTTCTCGGAATAGCAGGGGGACGAATGGCTGATATGTTGGTGTAGAACTGATCTGGACGGTTGTAGTCAGCTAGTGTTCGAGCTGCCTCTCCTACAGGTTGAACAGCTCCTGTAGGTGCAGTTTCTGGCTCAGGGATTACTTCATTCTGAGCATTGAGTTTCTGACCTGCTTGATTACGAAGGTGACCTTCTTGGTCACGCAAGTCTCCATTCTCAACTCGTATGAGAATAATAGGCGCAACCATGACTCGCGGAACAAGATCGATCGATATAAGGTTAGGTGTATCGATCGATGTTGGATGAAAGGTGTCGGTCGACGGTGAAGTAGTGTCGGTCGACAGGAGGGTGCGAGTATTAGTCAGCGAAGACGGTGCCTCGGTCGGCAGGTGTGCGTCGGTATCGGTCGACAGACAGTTGATGGTGTCGATCGATGTGGAACGAATTTCCTTGCGGATTGAACGTTCCAGGCTAGCAGGGTCTTCTGAGAACAAAAGCTGAGATTCCTTGTTGCTTCTGGTACTGGTGGGCATGTACCTGAAAGGACAAGAAAAAATTTTGTGTCAGAAAACAAATCAAAATAAAAAAAATAACCTAGACCTAATCAGATTAGATCCTATTGTATCAAAGCTCTCCGGCAACGGCGCCAAATTTGATATCACTCAAATTACCCTAAAGAGTGACTTTACTCTCTCAAACAAGAGGTTCAGTTGTAGTACTTAGGGATCGAATCCACATAGAGCTAGTGTACAAATAAGATGCAATCTTAGTGACTATGCTAGGTTGAAAATGGTTTAAAGTAAATTGCAGGTTTGCTGGGTAATGACAAGATTACTCAGTTGAAATGATTTGGTTTTAAAGCAATAAAGAAAAGAAATTAGATTCAGGGTAAATATTCAGGAATTCAGGATTATAATTACTATAAAGGCTAACAAGTTGCTTGCATGATATGTCAGAGCTCAACACTTATTAAATGAATCCATCAGCTCTCGAATTATTTCGACCATCTATTACCTAGATGCTAAATGGTGTTTGCGGTCAGCTATCTTGCTGACAGTATCGATCGATGGTTCGATAGGAATATCGATCGATACACCTCTAGCAGGAGTATTGATCGATCGGCTCTAAGCAAGCTTTATGCGTGAGTTGATACAATGCTCACCATGATCTTAGATCAGCTTTCGCATGTCTCAAGACTGTCATAGCATGTTTAGGATGTTATCAGGTATTGCATGTAATATACAATGCAATTCAAGTTCATGTTCTAGGTAGCTAAGCTAGAAAAAGCTTTATGAACAATCCTAATAATAAATATCACAACTATAGCAATTATAGGCTGGGGCTAATCCCTCATATCCTATTTAAACCCTAAATCAAACAAATGAATCTACTCAGACATGGCTAAGTAGGTCATAGCAACAAGGTAATAATAAGAGTTCATAGATCTATTAGAGGGTGAACACTTAGGTTCCAATCACAAATATCTTTGGATCTCTCCTCTAGATCTAGAATCCTATAAGCTTTGTTAAAACAAATAAAGAACTGAATATAACTTTATTGAGAACTTGCAAAGTAATGAAAGAAAGAATTAGGTAGAAGAAGAAGGAGGTAAAACCCTCTAAAAAACCGAAACTGTTAAAACTCTTAAAACTATCTTGACTTATTGGTGCCAGAACACTTAGGCACATATAAATATGAGTTCATTAGGTTAAAACTCGCCATGAGCAATCTTGTAAAATGTGTTGTCTTGAGCTTCAAGTTCGGCCAGGTCCAACTTGTTTCTCTGCCGCTTCAGTATCGATCGATAGTACAGGGTGTACATCGATCGATTATGATCTCGATGTATCGTCCTTGGCTAATGTGTATCGATCGATAGCACAGAGTGTGCATCGATCGATGTGTAACTCTGGTGTCGACCTCTGGTCTTGATCACGGCTGAACTCTTCTTTAAGCTCCAAAAGGCACCTAAAACATCACTTTTCTCCAAAATGCTTCTGAACCTGAAAACATACATAATAGACTCCAAAACATAGATAATAGTAGTAAAAATACTCATATACCATGGGTAAAAGCAGGTAAAATCCATGGTATATATTAATGGTCACGTGGATCTAGTTGTATTCTTGACTCCAAATGGCCTGCATATGGGAGTCTTGGTCTTGGAATAGGAGAGAAATTTTCCTAGCAGTTGAGATACAAGGTCCAAAGGCTCGTGGTGCCTTCTTTCATGATTAGGATGCCTCGTCTGTAGGTGGATCAACTGTCTTTGGACATTGAGGGATTACCGAGATGCTTGTGCTGCTCCGGAACTAAACTCGGCCTTGGTTGAGGTAGGATTTCAGTTTGCATTTCTTAAGGACTCTCTAGTTTCATGGATCGTGTGAAGGAATGTATGAGTCGGGATCCATGATTTCCAAGAAGCAAAGTCTTGGCAAGGATAGGAGAACGAAGAGGTTGAATATGACCCGGAGGCTAGAGCTGAGGATCCCCATTGTTGATTCCGTTGGCCTTACTTGCACCTTTTTGACCTTGTATAGCAATAGTGGACTTTCATTCAGGTCTTCGTGCCGGTCCCCTTATTGCGTTTAGCATACTTGATGCTCCTCGAGGTTTCGATTTTGTAGCTGTAGCTTCTTGCCTTGTCTTAGGATTGTAACTTGACCTCTGGCAGGGGGACATTCAGCATGTCTGTCTTGGTACCTGGAGATAACCTAGTTGATTCTCGGTACTGGAGTAGATATCTTGGACATGTTGTTGGCGGCATGCAGTAGTGTCCATGTTGAATGAAGAAGGTGGAAACATTAGTTGAACTCTGCCATTGATTTTTGGCCACTCTCAACTATGTAATATTGCAACCTGCTATCGGAGGTATGCCACAATCAATGTGGGATGACCTTGCGTCATGCTTTTCCTGGAACCTGGAGGGTGCTGGGCATGTCTTTGAAGACGTGATTTTTGTAATCTGGAGGTTGTATGAAGTCTCATCCGAGAATCTGGAGGCTGGATGGATTTTTCGTCCAGGGACCTGGTGGTTGGATGAACTTTTTCGTCCAGGGACCTGAAGGCTGGATCGACCTTTCGTCCAGGAACCCGAAGGCTGGATGGACCTTTCATCCAGGGACCTGAAGGCTGGATGGACCTTTCGTCCAGGAACCCGAAGGCTGGATGGACCTTTCGTCCAGGGACCCGAAGGCTGGATGGACCTTTCGTCCAGGAACCCGAAGGCTGTAGGGTGAATCCCTTCTTTAAACCGGATAGGTTTAGTTAGATAACCTAGAGGATATCTTAGGACCCTGGGGTCTTGCAACCCGGAGGTTCCTTAGGACCCGGAGGTCTTATAACCCGGAGGTTCTTTAGGACCCGGAGGTCTTATAACCCTGGGTTCTTTAGGACCCGGAGGTCTTATAACCTAGAGGTTCTTTAGGATCCGGAGGTATTATAACCCGAGGTTACTCTAGACCTAGAGGCCGTTTTGAACCCGTAGGTTGCATGTAGACCCGGAGGTCATTTTGAACCCGGAGGTTACTCTAGATCCGGAGGCCGTTTTGAACCTGGAGGTTGCATGTAGACCCGGAGGTCGTTTTGAACCCGGAGGTTACTCTAGACGCGGAGGCCATTTTGAACCTAGAGGTTGCATGTAGACCCAGAGGTCGTTTTGAACCAGGAGGTTCTTATTAAACCCGGAGGTTGTTTTCATCGAGATCGTATTCTGCCCCCCGTGGGTAGGCCACTACCGATCTCGGATTAAGGATTCGCACTCTGCCACCTGGAGGTTTTGGCCACTCTCGAGATCATGTAATGCTGCACTCTTCTTTCTGCAGAAAAGCACTCTCAGTTTTATTTGGTGCTGGTGTGGGTCTACTGGAAGTAGTTTTCCACGTGCCAGACTTGCTACTTTCCACGTCTGGAGAATTAGGGAATATGAAGTGCTCCAAGGGTTTTTTGCACCGTCTACTCCCTGCATCAGCCGTCTGTATCTGATGCAGTACTCTGCAGTTATACATTATGCTCCCCTGCATTAGACCCACTCGGGGGTTTTCTGTAATACAGGGCCTGTCGCACTAGTACGTGTGGTCCCGATGTAAGTTTCTGGCTCGAAGCCCTTACGCAGGGACTGAGGTGTTTTTGAGAGGGTACTAGGGTTAATCAGACCGTTCCGGTATGTCATACACCCTATGTCGTTTCAGTGGAGATATAGGGTTGGCCAGGATCGGAGGTCCCTTGGGACCTGATCCAGCTCGTGTTCCCCTTGCAATGTACTCGTGGATGTCCCACTTCTATGTAACTGCATAGGTTCGCTCCCTGTATAAACACTGAGTTTGGATACAGATGCTGCGATGTACTTATGCCTCCTGCGTTGTTGCTGGATGATATACCATGGATTTTACCCGTTTTGCCCATGGTATATGAGTGTTCTTACTACTATTATCTATGTTTTGGAGTCTATTAGTTATGTTTTCAAGCTCAGGAGCATTTTGGAAAATTGATGTTTTAGGTGCTTTTGAAGCTTAAAGAAGAGTTCACCCGTGATCAAGACCAGAGGTCGACATCCAGAGTTACACATCGAGCGATGCACACTCTGTGCAATCGATCGACACACATTAGCCGAAGGACGATACATCGAGATCATAATCGATCGATGTACACCCTGTACTATCGATCGATATCGAGCTGCGAAGACAAGTTGGACCTGGCCGAACTTGAAGCCCAAGACATCACATTTTACAATATTGCCCCTGACGAGTTTTTTAACCTAATGAACTCATATTTATATGTGCCTAAGTGTTTTGGCATGGAGACAACGATTTAAGAGTTTTTAGAAGTTTCTAACCACCTTTCTACCTTCATCTTCTTCTACTCATTTCTTTTACTGTTTTCATTACTTTGCAAGTTCTCAATAAAGTTCTATTCAGTTCTTTACTTGTTCTTCTTAACAAAGGTTATAGGATTCTAGATCTGAGGAGAGATCCAAAGAGATTTTTGATTGGAACCTAAGTGTTCACCCTCTAATAGATCTATGAACTCCTATTATTACCTTGTTGCTATGAACTACTTAGACATGTCTGAGTAGATTCATTTGTTAGATTTAGGGTTTAAATAGGATATGAGGGATTAGCCCCAGCCTATATCTGCTATAGCTGTGATGTTTATTGTTAGGACTGTTCACTAATGCTTTTTATAGCTTAGCTACCTAGAACATGAACTTGGATTGCATTATTTATTACATGCGATTCTGACAACATCCTAAACATGCTATGACCCTCTTGATACATCGCGAGCTAATCTAAGATCATGGTGAGCATTGAATCAACTCACGCGATAATGTGCTTAGAGCCATATCGTCGATACTCTATCGAGTAATCGCCGTAGCTAGAGGTGTATCGGTCGATATTCCTATCGAATAATCGATCGATACTGTCGGCGATATAGCTGGCCCCAAACACCATTTAGCATCTAAGTAATAGATGGTCTAAATATTGCAAGAGCTGATGGATTCATTTAATAGTGTTGAGCTCTGACATATCATGCAAACAACTTGTTAGCATTTATAGTATTTATAATCCTGAATTTCTGAATACCTACCCTGAATCTAACTACTTTTCTTTATTGTCTTAAACCAAAACCTTTCAACTGAGTAATCTTACCATTACTCAAGAACCTGCAATTTACTTTAAACCATTTTCAACCTAGCATAGTCACTATGATTGCATCTTATTTGTACACTAGCTCTCTGGATTCGATCCTAAGTACTAGAACTGAACCTCTTATTTGAGAGAGTAAAGTCACTCCTTAGGGTAATTTGAGTGATATCAAATTTGGCACCGTTGCCGGGAAGCTTCGATACAATAGGGTTTAATCTGATTAGGTCTAGGTTATTTTTACTTTAATTTATTTTCTGACATAAATTTTTTCTTGCCTTTTCAGGTACATGCCCGCGGTACCAGAAGAAACAAGGCATCTCAACTTTGTTCTCGGAAGACCCTGCAGCTTGGAGCGTTCAATCCGCAAGGAAATCCGTTCGCATCGATCGACATCAACAACTGTCGTCGACTGATACTGATGCACCCTGCCGACCGAGACACCTCTTCATCGACGATACTTGCACCTTCTGTCGAGACACTACCTCACCGTCGACCGACGCGTTTCATCTGACATAGATCGATACCCCTCTGTATATCGATCGATACTGTTCCTTGAGTCATGGTTGCCTATTATTCTCATCGAGATGAGAATGGAGACTTGCGTGACCAAGAAGGTCACCTTTGTAATGAAGCAGGTCAGAAGCTCAATGTTCAGAATGAAGTAATCCACGAGCCAGAAACTGCACCTCAGAGTTGTTTAACATGTAGGAGAGGCTGCTCGAACACTAGCTGACTACAACCATCCAGATCAGTTCTACACCAATAGATCAGCCATTAGTCCCACTGCTATTGAGAGGCGATTTGAGCTCAAGCCAGCAGTACTAAACCGTTGTGGGACAGACACCCTGTGGGCTGTCCAATGAGCATCCCATGGACCATCACGGAGAGGTTCGAGGATCTCATATCTGCTATCAAAGCCAGTGGAGTCCTGGACTACCTTCTCGTAAGCTCTTCAAATACTCTTTTCTGGAGAAACTTTACGTGGCTTAAGCAGCTACCACCTGGATCTCTTACATCACAGGCGACATCAAAAGCATTTTCGCGTAACTTCTTTAATGATGTGCACGATGAAGACTTAAGAAGAAAATTGACACATTCAACCGGGGCACGGAGAGTCATTCAAGGATACGGATCAAATTCAAGTCTTACCAGCGATTGTTCACACCATAGATTCAACAAGGTGTAACTGCTTTGCACTTTCTTGAGAGGCATCGCTGAAATATCGGATGGCTCTGGACACTGCGAGTGAAGGCAACTTCACCACAAGGAATCTGAAGATGCTGTGAAGCTAATAGACAACTTAGCATCCAGCAGCAGCGAAGAACATTGTAAAGCTGCTAAACAAGCAAATCTGCTCAGTGAGGATCGCGAGCTGATCAAAAGATGACTACGTAGAAGCGAAGTCAAGCTGGATCAATGGAACTGGATTTCAAAGATCTGGAAACCAAGGAAACGAAACTTCTCAGAGGAGAGCAACTTCAACAGCAGCAACCCCAACAACAACAGGAGGAAACTCATCTTACATGAAGCCACCCACCAACCGGAAGGAAAGCTAGAAGACATGCTCAGCAAAGTTCTTGAAAGCCAGCAGCAGTTAGAGGTGAACTTCAATGGAAAGATCGGCGCTGTCTAGACAACTTTGAACACAAAGCTTGATGCCAGTACCCATGTGAAGAAACTAGAGACTCAGGTGATTCAGACAGGAGAAGCTGTTAAGAAGCGGAAGCCTTAGAAAAGTGGCTGGAGAAGAAACAGGCCACAACATCAATGCTATCATAGAAGATGATTTTTTGGAAGTGGTGAAGCATGAGAAGCTGCAAGAGGGAGACTTCGGATCGAAAGTTCCATGAGTATTGGCGGCAACCACTGGTATCGACCGATGTCGGGCATGACCATCGTCGATGTCGCCCAACTCAATCGATCGATGGACTCGACAAGCATCGACCGATGGATCTTGAAGAATCCACTCACGAGTGCAACACCGTAAAGATACTTACTCACGAGGAGTTAGCAACAAGCACCCACATCCACCGAGCCCTTACAAAATCGATCGACGAATGGATGTTCCATCGATCGACCAAAGGATAAGGAAATCGTCGACATACTCCGAACCTGTAAATCGATATCCAGTTATCAAATGACGAGTGCAACTTCCCAAGATAGATGTTGTGCGACTTAATGCACTCGGGAGCAATCTAAGCCTTCGAAACCCACCAACCCTCATCATGAAAAGCCCACGGATATTATTGATCCAATGGAGATAGAAAAGGAAAAAGATGGCAGAGTTCTCGAAAAAGGAAAGAGAAGGTTCTAATCACCTTAAAGAGGAGTTAATGAGAAGAAGTTGGAAAGTTTCAGAAAGAGAGTTCTAAGAATACCTGAGGAAACCCTTTGAAGAAGCCTACTTTACACAGATTGTGGATGTTTTCGAGAGAAACTAAGGAGGCGAAGAAGACATCGGAGGATGTTCAACCAAGTCGGAGTATGAAGAAGAGGTACAAACTTGAGAAGAAGAGTGATCGGGAAGTTTGTTGTTCCTTGCTCATTCCATGGGATCAACTTCCCACATGCCCTATGTGACACGGGATCTGGAGTTAGCATCCTACCCAAGGTGATAGCAGACCATCTAGGTCTCAAGATAGAGCCCTCTTGAATCGTTCATCTTTGTGGATTGTTCTCAGCAGAACTCACGGAGGAATTGTGAGAAACGGAGGTTACCATAGGAGAAGCCTAATACCGGTAGACTTCCATGTTTTGGATGTCAAGGTAACCCTACTACTTCATGCTACTTGGAAGAGCCTTCCTAGCCACGGTTGGGCGGTCTGCAACCTTCGGACAAACAAAGCGTGCCTAACCCGATGAATCTACAGCCTACTATGATCGGTGCGAGTCATCAAGGTTCCTAAGAAGATCCAAGGCGGCTCAGACCAGCGTAGCTGTTTGCTATTGTGGAGATGAATACGATTCACAAGACGCATCATGAGGCGAGATGCCGAATCGATCGATAGAACCTGTCTCATTGATCAACTCTGGTGAACTAACATCGATCGACAGACACACATGGTCATCGATCGATTCACTATTCAACCAGATCGAAGAGGTTTCAGGATGGTGACTTGAAATAAGCGAATGAGAGAGCGACCACTACTTCCACCACATGCTGTAGATACTACTTACATTGAGGAGTATCTGATGATTACTGAGGAGGAGAGCTATTGAGTATCATAACCTTCCGAAGATGAAGATCGACTTCTCCACCACAACCTCAGAATCAACACATCGATCGACAAGACCTTCTCCCCATCGATCGATACTACTTACCTTGCATCATTTGACAACACAATCAACAACAAGGGAGACGAGACTACTCAATCGAGCTGGGCAAGTGATTACCAGCACGAAAGCTTAGCGGTCAAGACCCAGCGCCAACATACATCCCCACCGAGGAAGTCTCATCGTCGACATGGCACAAACACAATCGACCGATAGGCCTGAACAACCATCGACCGATCGAACCTGTGCCATCGACGATACATATATCAAACCATCGAAGTAACAAATTCAAGCTGTACTTGATTTGGTAATCTAACCCGGATGAGTTTGGTATTTTCAGGGATTCAAAAGGTTTTCGGCTCGATTGATGGACGAACACTCCACATATCTAGAGAGGACATTGCAGGACGTCCTCAGATTAGCCAAAGGATCCCAACACCTATTCCAGCAACAACTCGGACCAGACCACCATCATTAGCACCGGAGGCAGATACAACAGTCGAGCCAAAGTGAGGATAATCATCTCAACACGAAGGACCCAGATTTTCAAAGGACATCGATCGATCTGAGTCCATGACATCGTCGATAAGTCCTGAATTGGAAGAAGAGCTTTTGATATGGAGTTGAAAATTCTTTTGGGGAGAGAGATGAGTATGGGGTCTGAGAGGCGAAAGGGTTCTAGAGGAATAGATGGTGGCGTCATCGAGTTTCTAAAGGCGACATCAAGAAACTACTTCAAAGAACTTCAATGGACGGCTCTTACATCGCTTACGAGCAGTTCATTTACAAGAAAGAATTGGTGCAAAACCTACACCAGCGAGATCAGCGAGATGTTCACTGGTCTACTTGGAGAGCAAGTGGAAAAAGCTCTCCATGGAAAAGAGTTTAGAGGATGCTATAGACAAGCAGCTGATGAGATGAACTGGATGTTCAGTGCAGACCAGGCATTACTCAAGAAGGTTAAGCGTCTTGAGCTGGAACTTGAAGATCTTCGAACACAGAACCATGGCCAGAAAAAGTTCAATATCGATCGGCGGAGTAACATCCACATCGATTGATATGAAGCCTACCATCGACCACCTACTCAAAACATGAGGTCGATGTGTCTCTCGAGGATATCAAAGGCTGAAGAAAGCGAAGATCTTTTCAGCGGAGAACTCACAAAACCTGTGATCTAAGCAAGCGCACCAAAGAGATGAAGAGATCTATCCGCCTTATCAATGAGGGCACATGCAGATATGAACCCAGCATCTTGCAATCCTTTTGAAGGATTGACTCGTCTGAATGCAGCGGAGGAAACTTGCTGATATACACTTCTTAGTAGACAAAGTGGAGGAACTCGCTACTCGCATGGATACTATGCGGGAGAGCTCGAAGTTCCAACGACTTCGATTATCAGGCTGCATCAATGCGCATCGATCGATGAGCTTAACCTCACGTCGATCATAAGCGGTACTGAAATCGGCGGACAGATGAAGCTCTTTGCGAGCTTCCGCGAGAATCTGCGAAGCAAAATCGACCGATGAACAACATGTTGCATCGATCGATATACTGAACTTCAGAAATCTGCACCAGAGCTGACTTGGATAAGTTAGCTGATGAAGTCTACGACAATTCAAAAGCGTGGATGATTATGAAGACAGGCGTCTAGATCAGGCGTATTTCCCGCTAATCAACGAGGTTGGCAGCATGGAATCTAGCATAGAAGGGGCGAGAAATCAAAGCCATTCAGAGACAGCTTGCGAGCAGACCTGCACCCTTAGCATCGATGAGGAAGAACCAGCGCATCGATCGATGGATCTCAACAGCCATCGAGCGACAATTCAACTAAGGAATCGTCGATACAAGCTCCATCCACACAAAATGATCCAGCGCCTTGATTCAATGCGAAGGCTCGGTGATCTTCGGAATATGCCTACGAGAAATTAGGATGGCGAGCTCAGCATTGAAGGTCATGAAGAAAGGATTCAAAGGATCCATGATGAGTTGATTGAGATAAAGAAAAGCGAACCAGAATATGAAGCCACAAGAAGCCTATTTGCGCATGGTTCGGTGAGAAGAAGGATCTGAGAGGATACTTGTTTCCCAACAAGTACATGGACTTCATCTCGTAGCTCATTCCATCCAAAGTCAAGCTAGATGACTATAATCAAAGCTGAGTGGGAGGCAACCCACTGTTAGGTAATTTTCTTTCGTTTTTATCTTTAGGATTTTTTTTTATTTTTTTCTTTTAGTTACAACTGGGCGATTACCACTGAAATCGACCGACATGACTATCGATATCGATCGACATGAACCAAAGAATAGCGATCGGCGAAGATGACTCAACATCGATCGTCGCATCACGGTCAGGTATATCGCTCTAACTATTTGATATCAGTGTATTTTATTTTGCCTATGCCTTCACGGACTGGTTATACGAGGACATGTATGATTTAAGTCTGGCGGGATGATTACTGATGTTGTTTACCTTTTGACTTCATCTAAAAATGTTTTCAAAATGGTTTTATTGAGTCGAAAGGGATAATTATATTTTAAATTTTCACTTTTATCTAACCAATCTTTTAGGCACCATTCTTAGATTTGTTGATGCAGAATGTACTATAGATGCTAAAGTTGATCACCTATCAGCTATGACAACGGTTTCATTGGTTATGCGGAGGAACCAAAGCTGATTTCCAACCTAACCTGACATTCTCTGCTTATCTTGGGGCTTGGTATACATGGGATCGGATGCTTCAAACAAGTCTGGAAGTAAAAGCCTTGTGTAGATATTTATCACCCTCTCTCTCTTATTTTTCAATTTAGATTTAATTTTATTTCAGTTTTCTATACAAAATAAAAATTGAAAATTAAAGCAATTATATGTTCTAGGACTAGTTAGTTATTACTTAGGAAGGAATTCAAAGCGGGCTGGCGGTTACAAGGTAAAGCATTGAGCGGGACTTGGTGGTTACCACCTTCAAGACTTGCCATGATGAATCCTAGGATATAGGTCAAAAAGAAGTGAACAGGACTTGGTGGCTGCAACCATTAAGGCTTGATTCATGGAAGCCTGTCAATCTTGGTCAATGTCTTGCAAATGAAAAGCAGACTTGACTAGGAGAGAAATAATAGAGAGAGGATAGGAACTAATTTGTACCTGCAGGTCGGATACTTGTTTGAGCAACCGTTGCACTGTGATCGATACTCCCAAGGTAAAGCCTGCACTTTTATTTTATGTACATAAATGAAATCAGTAGAGGGTTAGTCAGACATGATTGCTAAGTTGTTGGCTAGATGATCAAGGTTGTTTGATTAGGATATTGCATAATGTACTTATGATTGACAGATTTTAGATGTGGTTTGCAACAAAGTAGAGTTATGATTCTAAGTTTGAATTTGATTTAGTCCCCTTTTTTTAAACCTCTATGTTTTGGAGTCTATTAGGTATGTTTTCAGGTTGAAGCATTTTGGAGAAAAGTGATGTTTTAGGTGCCTTTTGGAGCTTAAAGAAGAGTTCACGTGATCAAGACCAGAGTCGACATCCAGAGTTACATTGACCGATGCACACTCTGTCTGTATCGATCGACACATTAGCCGAAGGACGATACATCGAGATCATAATCGTCGATATACACCCTATACTATCGATCGATATCGAGTAATGAAGACAAGTTGGACCTGGCGAACTTGAAGCCCAAGACATCACATTTTACAACATTGCCCCTGAGTTTTAACCTAATGAACTCATATTTATATGTGCCTAAGTGTTTTGGCATGGAGACAACGATTTAAGAGTTTTACAAAGTTTCTAACCACCTTTACCTTCATCTTCTTCTACTCATTTCTTTTCTGTTTTTATTACTTTGCAAGTTCTCAATAAAGTTCTATTCAGTTCTTTACTTGTTCTTCTTAACAAAGGTTATAGGATTCTAGATCTAGAGGAGAGATCCAAAGAGATTTGTGATTGGAACCTAAGTGTTCACCCTCTAATGATCTATGAACTCCTATTATTACCTTGTTGCTATGAATTACTTAGCCATGTCTGAGTAGATTAATTTGTTAGATTTAGGGTTTAAATAGGATATGAGGGATTAGCCCCAGCCTATATATGTTTCGACGTGGCCTTTATGCAGGACACATGACACAGGACATAGTTTTTCAGTTCATGTTACCTGGTGTTAGGGATGGAAGCGGTGGGCAGGAGCTTGAGTTGGAGCTTCTTCATGCGAAATTTGAATACTGGGTCCTGCTCAGATGAATCTGAAGACCTAGGTCTTGCTTGGAAGTAGGAGTAATATTTTCCCAAATTATTTACTCCCAATTGTTTGCCCTTATCTTTCAATTTGACGGGTGAAGTCGGAGATAACCTGTGCAATTTGGTCAACCAAGTCGCTCTATCTCATGAGGAGGCTGGTGAGCAGGAAGTCGCTTCTCCAATGCCCCTTTCCAGTGTTCTCTTAGGCATGGGTCGTGTTTGAACCTGGGAGAGAGTCGTCTTCCTGAAGCAGACCAGGGTCATAGTAGGTATCCGTAGGCGTTGGACCTATCTCGGAGATGATATTGCGAGTTCGGGACCCTGATCTTTTATCTCTGTGGACGACAAGATTTTCTTTCAGGTCCCATGTAGATCTCTCCCAGTGATGTAGGGTTCGATGGAGATAAACTTGCTGACGCTTCAGTGAGCGTTGACATTTGTCTGGATGCAGGCTTCTTAGACCTGCTTGAGGACCTTGGAGGAATGGAGATCTTTTTCTCATTTCCGGTGATGACGAGTTCGTTTCTTGGTGTAAGGCTTTGGTGGAACGTGGTCTTCAAGTAGTATTGTTGTTCGGCTAACAAAGATCAGTTGTATCTATGGGAACCCGCTGTAGGTGATATGCTGCCCTGGTAGGAAGCCTGAATTCTCGATCTTGGATTCACATTACAAAGGTAAGCGGGATCCGTCTTTTTAGCCTTGAGGCCCTGGTGGCATATAGCCACGTGTTTGCAAGATCCGAATGGCGTATGGCCGGGGCAAGCAGGCGAATTGTTGATTTACTTCAGTAAGTATGTCTTTGCTTATGCCCCGATGATTGGATATTTGTTGGAGAGTGATCTTCTGAAGGGCATACATCTTGGGGAAGCAATATTCTCCTGCTTATTTTTTCTTCTCTGTTTGCTTAGTCTTTTGGGGACATTCCCTGACCTTAGGATGGAGAAGTTTGGTGGGAGATAGTAGTGAGTGAAGGCGATGGTTCTTCCCATTCCTTTATCAAGACCTTTGTTGAGGCATGGAGGCTGGGTTCTATGTTGTATAACTTGGGGTATCGAAATCACGTCGCGTGGGAACTTCGTAGTTCCTGCTGATTCTCCTTTGTAACCTGAAGTTTAGAAGGGTTTCATGCTCTGATCCCGTAGAATACATACATCTATCCTTGGGAACCCGTAGGTTTTAAGGAAGTACTGCATTGGTTTCGGAGGATCTTCGGGTTTTGCCTTTGAGGACCCGAGGACTGTAAAAGATTCTTTTATGACCCAGAGTTGAACTCTTGTTCTACTGTCTCAAGCCAGGCTGTATTGATTTAGCGGCATCGCACTCTGTCCACTAGAGTTGGACCTCTCGATGTCGATTGGATGTGGGATGTTGTTGAGACTGCACGTGTTTCTTTCTGTGGAGCCATTCGAAACCTGGTCTATCTCGAAACCCGATGATTATGGAAATATCCTCCTGGAGCTTGTAGATTCTGTGATTCGTCCTCTTGAAACATTGAGGTTTGTGGGCTTCGTCCCCCAGAAACTCAGAGGTTGTGGAATTGACTCTCTTTGAGCCGGAAGCTCTGGCATATATCCTTTTGAAACCCAGAGGCGGTAGGACATATCCTCTTCAAATCCGGAGGTTACAGGTGAAGCAGCAATACTGACTCGTCCTTGAGCTTGGATAGCGGGGGCTGACACGATCTTATATGGCCCGGGTCAAAATTGACCCGGAGGCAGGAATGGACCAGTCTGGAGCAGGACCCTCTGTTTGGATAGCAGGGGTTTACTCAGCTGAGAATGCTTCTTCGCATGGATTAGCGTCTTCTACTGTAGACTAGGACGTGGTCAATCCATTCCTGCTGTTGACTTCCCATACATATTGCTTCGCTCTTGTTCATTGGTTCTCCTCCTTTCGTAGATGTCGTTTTGTGACTTCTCCTGGCTGCTCTCTGTTCCCACTTGGATGAGCCACTCTCAGCGTTTTCTGAATGTCACTTAAAGACCCGTCGCTTTGTCTTGGATCCTCCTTGTTGTGGGCTAGCAAGCGAGATTTGTTGATGCCTGTTGCCTTGGGTTGCCTCAGCTCATTTGCCCGACTTTCCTCGTGATCAGTCTTCCTTTAGAGGTTCAAGAAGACATGTGGCCTTTGGAAATCTTGAGAGCGCGTGGCTTTAGCTTCCTTTTAATTGATGAAAATTGTAAACCTGGCTGAAGAGCGTTGTGTCCTTAAGAATGTTTCCTTGTTATATGGGGTGAGATTTGAGTTATGGATCGCTCGATCGATGATCGATCTCGACCAATCGATAACTGCGTGGCGGGCGGGAGGCGGGTATGTTGCCAGGCGTGGAACCGAAGTGCGAACCGGTTGAAGTCGAATATTCCAGTTAAATAAATCCTTGGTATTTTTGCTGGTACAGCGATTCCTGATCATTTCTGCGAATGATCAGGAATGAGGAGACAGAAGTGATGGTGGTGTTTTGCTCCTGCTTCAGGTTGATGAACCAGGAAGTCCTGCTCTTAGAAACTGCCATATGGTATGGGATGGTATATGCCGTCGGTGCCTTGAAAGTAGCGGGGGTATTGGCGAATTAGTTGGCGAGGGGCTGCCTGTTTCCATGGAAGATACGCGGGGTCTGTAGGGAAGGCGCGGGGGCCTTCTGCGGTATAATCGATGATTCCTGCACCGGGATGGTAATTCCAGCTGCCAGGAATGTCATCTAGCTGTCTAGGCGTGGAACCATGGAAGATGTTTGGGATTTATAGCTGCATCCCAGGTGGGGATTGCTACGTACCTCGGGAAGAGGATCAAGTCGTTTGTAGTTAATGTATGGGTAGCGTAGCCTAGATGAACACGTAGCCAGATGAAAGCTGCGTAGCCTGATGGAGGCAGTAGCCTAGATGGAGGCACATAGCCTTGGGAGCACGTGGCTCTGTAGATGATAGAGTCATCTATTCTGGCGGCATAACCAGAACAGATGGTAGATTCGTTGAGGTGTGGTGCCGTGAGCATGGAGCTTTGATATGCGGGGAACATGATGTGTTCCTGCTGATTGAAGGAGATCATGACATGAGTCCATAAGTTCAGTTGCAGACGTGCTGTAGCAAGCATATAACTTAGCTTGGTTGAGTGTAATGGAAGGGATTCGCTGGTTGTTGAGTATGTCGGAGAAGAAGGTCTTCTAGGCATGGATTCTTGCCTTGGCGGCTATGGAGATGATGAGTTATGAGGATGAACGTGTTCACCTCTCTTTTAGGAGTTTATGAACCCTTTATTTATAGTAGAAGTCGTGCCTCCTCTTTAGGATTTGGAAATATTCATTATATTCTTAGATAATAGAATATTTCTATTTTTTTTAAAATGACCATATGTATTGGAATACTTCCTCTTTCTTCTCTTGGATTTAAGGAGATTGACCATATCAAGATAAATGTGAATGTTTACATTTATCTTGAATTTTCCTTTTACTTTCGGAGGTAGGAGGAATTATCTGACCCGGTATCCAGAAGCAAGGGCAGGGACCTGGAGCAGGGGCAGGAACCTGGAGCGGGGTCCGGAACACGGAAGCCGAGCTGGGAAATCTCCTCATGGATTATTTTTCCCCAACACTTTCATGTGGCCTTTCTTCTTGCGGTCACAGATCAGGACCTTCCTCTCATCTTGGCTTGTAAGCGGCCTTTGCCAGGCTGTCAGCTTGGTGAGTCATGG
>CM028247.1:41491810-41615565 GCA_016432835.1 Brassica nigra
CGGTTAGTACTTAGGGATCGAATCTGAGAGCTAGTGTACAAATAAGATGCAATCTTAGTGACTATGCTAGGTTGAAAATTGTTTAAAGTAAATTTCAGGTTTGCTGGGTAATGACAAGATTACTCAGTTGAAAGGATTTGGTTTTAAAGCAATAAAGAAAGAAATTAGATTCGGGTAAGTATTGGAATGGGATTATAATAATTACTATAAAGGCTAACGAGTTGCTAGCATGATATCTCGAGCTCAAAACTTATTAAATGAATCCATCAGCTCTGCATTATTTAGACTATCTATTACTTAGATGCTAAATGGTGTTTGCGGTCAGCTATCTTGCTGGCAGTATCGTCGATGGATGGTTGATAGGAATATCGATCGATACACCTCTATACGTCGATGCGATTACTGCGGGAGTATCGATCGATACGGCTAAACAAGCTTTATCTGCGAATTACAATGCTCACCATGATTTTTAGATCAGGCACATGTCTCAAGGGGTCATAGCATGTTTAGGATGTTATCAGGTATTGCATGTAATAAACAATGCAATCCAAGGTTCATGTTCTAGGTAGCTAAGCTAGAAAAAGCTTTATGAACAATCTAACAATAAATATTACAACTATAGCAATTATAGGCTGGGCTAATCCACCGCCTCATTTAGGCCCTAAATCCAACAAGCGAATCTACTCGGACATGGCTAAGTAGTTCATAGCAACAAGGTAATAATAGGAGTTCATAGATCTATTAGAGGGGTGAACACTTAGGTTCAATCACAAATATCTTTGGATCTCTCCTCAGTCAAAATCCTATAACCTTTGTTAAAACAAATAAAGAACTGAATAGAACTTTATTGAGAACTTTGCAAAGTAATGAAAAGCGATAAAGAATTAGGTAGAAGAAGAAGGAGGTAAAACCCTCTAAAAACAGAAGCAGTTAAAACTCTTAAAATATCTTGACTTATTGGTGCCAGAACACTTAGGCACATATAAATATGAGTTCATTAGGCCAGGTCCAACTTGTTTCTCTGCCCTTCTCGGTATCGATCGATAGTGCAGGGTGTACATCGATCGATTATGATCTCGATGTATCGATCCTTGGCTAATGGTATTCGTCGATAGCACAGAGTGTGCATCGATCGATGTCTTTCAATGTCGACCTCGGTCTTGATCGGGTGAACTCTTCTTTAAGCTCCAAAAGGCACCTTAAACATCACTTTTCTCCAAAATGCTTCGAACATGGCGTAAACCATACTACATAACATAGAATAATAGTAGTAAAACACTCATACTCATGGGTAAAAGCGGTAAAATCCATGGTATATCAAGACTTAACATTTTGCTTGTCCTCAAACGACATAAACAGACTTTAATGAAAGAGGTTTTGAAAGCGGGGACTCAATCAAATTCAAACTTAGAGTCATAACCTCTACTTTGTGCAAACCACATCTAAGAGTCTGTCAATCACGAGAGCACATTATGCAATATCCTAATCAAACAACCTTGATCATCTAGCCAACAACTTAGCAATCATGTCTGTGCCCCCTACTGATTTCATTTCTGTACATAAAAATAAAAGTGCAGGCTTTACCTTGGGAGTATCGATCACGCGGGGATGCAGGTTGCTCAAACAAGTATCTGGACCTGCGGGTAAAATTAGTTCCTATCCTCTCTCATTATTTCTCTCTGAGTCAAGTCTTCTTTCATTTGCAAGACATAGACCAAGATGGACAGGCTTCCATGAATCAAGCCTTAATGGTTGCAGCCTCGAGTCCTGTTCACTTCTTTTGACCAATATCCTAGGATTCTTTCGACAAGTTTTGAAGGGGTAACCACCAAGCCCTGTTCGAACCCTTACCTATAGAACTCTTATGAATCAAGTCTTGAGGGGGGTAACCGCCAAGCCCTGTTCGAATTTCTTCCTAATTAATAACTAACTAGTCCTAGAACATATATTAAAGCTAATTTTCGATTTTTTTTTTTGAACTGAATAAAATTAAATCTAAATTCGAAAATAAGAGAGAGAGGGTGATAAAACTATCTACACAAGGCCTTACCTTCAAAACTTGTTTGAAGCATCCGATCCCATGTATACCAAGCCCTAAGACAAGCAGAGAGAATGTCAGGTTAGGTTGGAAATCAGCTTTGGTTCCTCCAGACAATCAATGAAAGCGTTGTCATAGTTGATAGGTGATCAACTTTAGCATCTATAGTGCATTCTGCATCAACAAATCTAAGAATGGTGCCTAAAAGATTGGTTAGATAAAAAGTAAAAATTTAAATTATCATTATCCCTTTCTTGACTCAATAAAAACCATTTTGAAAACATTTTAGATGAAATCAAAAGGTAAACAACATCAGTAATCATCCCCCCAGACTTAAATCATACACTGTCCCTAGTGTATAACTAGTCCAGTGAAGGCATAAGCAATAATAAATACTGCTGATATCGAAAAGATAGAGCTGATATACCTGACCGTGATGCGTATCGATCGATGTTGAGTCGCCTTCGTCGATCGCTATTGTTTGGTTCATGTCGATCTATATCGAAAGTGTCACGTCGGTCTATTTCGTGGTAATCGCCTAATCGTAACTGCAAAAAACAAATCGAAAAAATAAAATCAAAAAATAAAACTAAATGAAAATTACCTAACGATTGGGTTGCCTCCCACTCAGCGCTTTGAATATAGTCATCTAGCTTGACTTTGTATGAAATAAGCTATTGAGATGAAGTCATGGTACTTGTTGGAAGACAAGTATCCTCTGTATCCTTCTTGTGGCTTCATATTCTCTGGTTCGTTTCTTCTTAATCTCAATCAACTCATCATTGATCCTTTGAATCCTTTCTTCATGTCCTTCAATGCTGAGCTCGTGCCATCCTAATTTATCGTAGGCATGTTCTGAATGATCACCGAGCTTGCATTGAATCATGGCGTTGGATCATTTTGTCGGATGGAGCTGGTATCGATCGATTCGTTTGTTGAAATGTCGGTCGATGGCTGTTGAAGTCCGTCGATCGATGCGCTGGTTGTTATGTCGATCGATGCTAAGGGTGCAGGTCTGCTCGCAAGCTGCCTCTGAATGGCTCTGATATTTTTCTGCATCCCTTCTATGCTAGATTCCATGCTTCCAACCTCGTTAATAAGCGGGAAATACGCCTGCTAGTCGTCTGTCTTGTGAATCATCCACGCTTGTGATTGCCGTGTAGACTTCATCAGCTAACTTATCCAAATCAGCTCTGGTGCAGATCTCTGAAGTCTGTATATCGATCGATGCAACATGTTGTTCATCGGTCAATTTTTGCTTCTGCAAATTCTCGTGAAGCTTCTCGCCAAAGAGTTTCATCTGGCCATCGATTTCAGTCAATCGCCTATCGATCGAAGTTAGGTTGAGCTCATCGATCGATGCAATTGATGCAGCCTGATAATCGAGTTGACGTTGGAACTTCTCAGCCTCCTGTTGCATAGTATCCATGCGTAGTGCGAGTTCCTCCACTTCTTTGTCTACTAAGAAGTGTATATCAGCAAGTTTCCTCTCAGCTGCTTTCAGACGAGTCAATCCTCCAAAAGGATTGCAAGGTGCCGCTGGGTTCATATCTGCATGTGCCTCATTGATTAGGCGGATAGATCTCTTCATCTCTTCGTTGCAGATGCTTAGGTCCCCTAGGTTGTGAAAGATAAGTTCACAGGTCTTGGTGAGTTTGCTGCTGAGACGAGCTTCTGCTTTCTTCAATTCCTTCCAGATTTCTCCAATAGACTCATCGACCTCATGTTTTGAGTAGGTGGTCGATGATGCAGCTTCGATCGATCGATGTGGATGTAACTCCGTCGATCGATATTGAACTTGTCTGGCTAAGGTTCTGTGCGTTGCAAAGATCTTCAAATTCCAGCTCAAGACGTTGGACCTTCTTGAGTAATCCTGGTCTGCACTGAACATCCATTTCATCTCACTGCTGGCTTGTCATGGCCTCTCAGACTCTTTTCCATGGAGAGCTTTTCCCACTTGCGTTCTCCAAGTAGACCAGTGAACATCTCGTTGATCTCGTCTTGGTGTAGGTTTCTTGCACCAATTCTCTTCTTATAAATGAACTAGCGTGCTCGTAGCAGATGTAAGAGCGTCCATTGAAGTTCTTTGAAGTAGTTTCTTGATGTCGTCTTTAGAAACTCGATGGCGTCACCATCTATTCCTCTAGCAAACCCTTTCGTCTCTGTAGACCCCATACTCATCTCTCTGCTCCCAAAGAATTTTGAACTCCATATCGAAGCTCTCTTTCCAAATTCAGGACACCTACCGATCGATGCCATACACTCAGTATCGATCGATTTCGTTGAAAATCTGGGTCCCGTGTTGAGATGACTATCCTCAGCTTCCTTTGGCTGTTGTGTCTGCCTCTGGTGCTGATGATGGTGGTCTGGTCCGTAGCGTTGTTGCTGGAATAGGTTTTGGGATCCGTTGGTTAAGCTGTAGGACGTCTGCAATGTCCTCTGGATATGTGGAGTGTTCGTCCATCCATTGGCGTGCAAAACCTTGTGAATCCTGAAAATACCAAACTCATCCGGGATTAGATTACAGAAATTAAGTACATTTGAATTTGTTACCGGGATGGTTGGATGCATGTATCGGTCGATGGCACTGGTTCTGAATCGGTCGATGGTTGTTCAGGCCTATCGGTCGATTGTGTTGGTGCCGTGTCGATCGATGAGACTTCCTCGGGTTGGGTGATGTATGTTGGTGTGGCGGTCTCGACCGCAAAGCTCTCGTCTGGTGTCGCCCAGCTCGATTGAGTAGTCTCCGTCTCGCTTGTTGTTGACTGTGTAGTCGAATGATGCGAGGCAGTAGTATCGATCGATGGGAGAGGCCCGTTGATCGATGTCGTGATTCTGGGGTTGTGGTGGAGAAGTCGATCTTCATCTTCTCGAATGTTGTGATACTCTATAGCTCTCTCCTCCTCGTAATCATCAGTATACTCCTCAATGTGAGTAGTATTTGCAGCGTGTGGTGGGGTGTAGTAGTCGTTCTCCCACTCGTTTACTTCGAAATCACCATCTGGAAACTCCTCCTCGATCTGATTGAATAGTGAATCGATCGATGTCCATGTGACTATCGATCGATGTCAGTTCACCAGAGATGATCGATGAGACAATACTACTATCGATCGATTCTGAGGTCTCTGTCTCGTATGCGCCTTGTGAATTGTATTCATCTCCACAATAGCAAACATCTACAAGGTCTGAGCCGTCTTGGATCTTCTTAGGGACCTTGATGACTCGTACTGGATCATAGTAGACCGTAGGATTGATCAGGGTTAGGCACAGTTTGTTTGTCTGAAGGTTGCAGACTGCTCCAACTGTGGCTAGGAAGGCTCTTCAAGTAGCAAAGTGTGTAGGGTTACCTTGACGTCCAAGACATGGAAGTCTACTGGAATTAGGGCTTCTCCTATGGCAACTTCAAGGTTTCTCACAATTCCTCCAGAGTTCTGCTGAGAACAATCCACAAAGATGAACGATTCTTCAGTAGGCTCTATCTTCAGACCTAGATGGTCTGCTATCACCTTGGGTAGGATGCTAACTCCAGATCCTGTGTCACATAGGGCACGTGGGAAGTTGATCCCATGTACTGAGCAAGGAACAACAAACTTCCCTGGATCACCCTTCTTCTCAAGTTTGATCCTCTTCTTCATACTTTCTCTGACTTGGTTGAACATTCTCTTGATGTCTTCTTACGTCTCCTTAGTTTCTCTGAAAAACATCCACAATCTGTGAAAAGTAGGCTTCTTCAAAGGGTTTCTCTGTAGGTATCCTTAGAACTCTCTTTCTGAAACTTGCCAACTCTTCTCATTAACTCCTCTTTTAAGGTATTTAGGAACCTTCTCTTTCCTTTTTCTGAGAACTCTGCCATCTTTTTCCTTTTCTATCTCCATTGGATCAATAATATCCGTGGGCTTCTTAATATGGCAGGTTGGTGGGTTTTGGAAGGTTTAGACTGCTCGGAGTGCATTTAGTCGTGCAACATCTATCTTGGGAAGTTGCACTCGGCGTGATAACTGAAGATCGATCGACAGGTTCTGAGAGTGTCGATCGATTTCATTATCCTTCGATTCGATCGATGGGACCGTTTGTCCGTCGCCGATGTTGTAAGGCTGGGCGGATGTGGGTGCTTTGCTGTGAACTCCTCGTGAGTAAGCATTTTCACGGCGTTGCACTTTCGTGAGTGAATTCTTCAAGATCCATCGGTCGATGCTCGTCTGAGTCCATCGATCGATTGGTGTTGGCGTACATCGATCGATGTTCATGTGCTGACATCGGTCGATTCGATGGTTGCCGCCAATACTCATGGAATTTTGATCTGGAAGTCTCCTCTTGCAGCTTCTCTTGCTTAACCACTCTCAAAAATCATCTTCTATGATAGCATTGATGTTGTGGCATGTTGCTTCTTCTCCAGTCCTTTTCCTAAAGCTTCCTGCTTCTTAACATCTTCTCTATCCTAATCATTTGAGTCTCTAATTTCTTCACATGAGTACTCAAAGCATCAAGCTTTGTGTTCAAAGTGGTGTAGACGTCGATCTTTCCATTGAAGTTCACCTCTAACTGCTGCTGGCTTTCAAGAACTTTGCTGAGCATGTCTTCTAGCTTTCCTTCGGGTTGGTGTGGGTGGCTTCATGTAAGATGAGTTTCCATAACTCCTGTTGTTGTTGGGGTTGCTGCTGTTGAAGTTGATTCTCTGTCATGAGAAGTTTCTGTTTCCTTGGTTTCCAGATCTCTGAAATCCGGTTCCACTGATCCATTGACTTCGCTTCCATGTAATCATCTTCTTCATCAGCTTCTGCATCCTCCACTGAGCAGATTTGCTTGTTTAGCAGCTTCTGAACATTGTCAAGTGTAGCTTGTACCTCATTTATCTGTTCCTTTCCTAGGAACGCGGCAGATCTTGCTCTTACAATGTTCTTCGTGCTGTTGCTGGATGCTAGGTTGTCTATTAGCTTCACAGCATCTTCAGGATTCCTTGTGGTGAAGTTGCCTTCACTCGCAGTGTCTAGAGCCATCTGATATTTTAGTGTGATGCCTCTGAAGAAAGTGCAAAGTAGTTGTACCTTGTTGAATCCATGGTGTGGACAATCTCGCTGGTAAGACTTGAATCTGATCAGGTATCCTTGAATGACTCTCCAGGCTCTGGTTGAATGTGGCAATTTTCCTCCTTAAGTCTTCAGCATCATCAAAAAAGTTATGCAAGAATCGTTTTGATGGCTCCAGGATGTAAGAGATCCTGGTGGTAGCTGCTTAAGCCTTAGAGCTTCTCCAGATAAAGAGTGTTTGAAGAGCTTACAGAGAAGGTAGTCCACGGGGACTCCATTGGCTTTGATAGCAGATATGAGATCCTCGAACCTCTCCAGATGGTCCATGGGATGCTCATTGGACAGCCCATAGGGTATCTGTCCCACAAGGGTGTAGTACTGCGGCTTGAGCTCGAAATAAGCCTCGAATAGCGAGGGGACGAATGGCTGATATGTTGGTGTAGAACTGATCTGGACGGTTGTAGTCAGCTAGTGTTCGAGCTGCCTCTCCTACAGTTCCTGTAGGTGCAGTTTCTGGCTCAGGGATTACTTCATTCTGAGCATTGAGTTTCTGACCTGCTTGATTACGAAGGTGACCTTCTTGGTCACGCAAGTCTCCATTCTCTCGATGAGAATAATAGGCAACCATGACTCATGGAACAAGATCGATCGATATAAGGTTAGGTGTATCGATCGATGTTGGATGAAAGGTGTCGGTCGACGGTGAAGTAGTGTCGGTCGACAGGAGGGTGCGAGTATTAGTCAGCGAAGACGGTGCCTCGGTCGGGGGGTGCGTCGGTATCGGTCGACAGACAGTTGATGGTGTCGATCGATGTGGAACGAATTTCCTTGCGGATTGAACGTTCCAGGCTAGCAGGGTCTTCTGAGAACAAAAGCTGAGATTCCTTGTTGCTTCTGGTACTGGTGGGCATGTACCTGAAAGGACAAGAAAAAATTTTGTGTCAGAAAACAAATCAAAATAAAAAAAATAACCTAGACCTAATCAGATTAGATCCTATTGTATCAAAGCTCTCCGAAGCGGCCAAATTTGATATCACTCAAATTACCCTAAAGAGTGACTTTACTCTCTCAAACAAGAGGTTCAGTTGTAGTACTTAGGGATCGAATCCACATAGAGCTAGTGTACAAATAAGATGCAATCTTAGTGACTATGCTAGGTTGAAAATGGTTTAAAGTAAATTGCAGGTTTGCTGGGTAATGACAAGATTACTCAGTTGAAATGATTTGGTTTTAAAGCAATAAAGAAAAGAAATTAGATTCAGGGTAAATATTCAGAATTCAGGATTATAATTACTATAAAGGCTAACAAGTTGCTTGCATGATATGTCGAGCTCAACACTTATTAAATGAATCCATCAGCTCGAATTATTTCGACCATCTATTACCTAGATGCTAAATGGTGTTTGCGGTCAGCTATCTTGCTGACAGTATCGATCGATGGTTCGATAGGAATATCGACGATACACCTCTAGCAGGAGTATTGATCGATCGGCTCTAAGCAAGCTTTATCGTGAGTTGATACAATGCTCACCATGATCTTAGATCAGCTTCGCATGTCTCAAGACTGTCATAGCATGTTTAGGATGTTATCAGGTATTGCATGTAATATACAATGCAATTCAAGTTCATGTTCTAGGTAGCTAAGCTAGAAAAAGCTTTATGAACAATCCTAATAATAAATATCACAACTATAGCAATTATAGGCTGGGGCTAATCCCTCATATCCTATTTAAACCCTAAATCAAACAAATGAATCTACTCAGACATGGCTAAGTAGGTCATAGCAACAAGGTAATAATAAGAGTTCATAGATCTATTAGAGGGTGAACACTTAGGTTCCAATCACAAATATCTTTGGATCTCTCCTCTAGATCTAGAATCCTATAAGCTTTGTTAAAACAAATAAAGAACTGAATATAACTTTATTGAGAACTTGCAAAGTAATGAAAACAGTAAAGAATTAGGTAGAAGAAGAAGGAGGTAAAACCCTCTAAAAAACAGAAACTGTTAAAAACTCTTAAAACTATCTTGACTTATTGGTGCCAGAACACTTAGGCACATATAAATATGAGTTCATTAGGTTAAAAACTCGCCATGAGCAATCTTGTAAAATGTGTTGTCTTGAGCTTCAAGTTCGGCCAGGTCCAACTTGTTTCTCTGCCGCTTCAGTATCGATCGATAGTACAGGGTGTACATCGATCGATTATGATCTCGATGTATCGTCCTTCGGCTAATGTGTATCGATCGATAGCACAGAGTGTGCATCGATCGATGTGTAACTCTGGTGTCGACCTCTGGTCTTGATCACGGCTGAACTCTTCTTTAAGCTCCAAAAAGGCACCTAAAACATCACTTTTCTCCAAAATGCTTCTGAACCTGAAAACATACATAATAGACTCCAAAACATAGATAATAGTAGTAAAAATACTCATATACCATGGGTAAAAGCAGGTAAAATCCATGGTATATATTAATGGTCACGTGGATCTAGTTGTATTCTTGACTCCAAATGGCCTGCATATGGGAGTCTTGGTCTTGGAATAGGAGAGAAATTTTCCTAGCAGTTGAGATACAAGGTCCAAAGGCTCGTGGTGCCTTCTTTCATGATTAGGATGCCTCGTCTGTAGGTGGATCAACTGTCTTTGGACATTGAGGGATTACCCGAGATGCTTGTGCTGCTCCTGGAACTAAACTCGGCCTTGGTTGAGGTAGGATTTCAGTTTGCATTTCTTAAGGACTCTCTAGTTTCATGGATCGTGTGAAGGAATGTATGAGTCGGGATCCATGATTTCCAAGAAGCAAAGTCTTGGCAAGGATAGGAGAACGAAGAGGTTGAATATGACCCGGAGGCTAGAGCTGAGGATCCCCATTGTTGATTCCGTTGGCCTTACTTGCACCTTTTTGACCTTGTATAGCAATAGTGGACTTTCATTCAGGTCTTCGTGCCGGTCCCCTTATTGCGTTTAGCATACTTGATGCTCCTCGAGGTTTCGATTTTGTAGCTGTAGCTTCTTGCCTTGTCTTAGGATTGTAACTTGACCTCTGGCAGGGGGACATTCAGCATGTCTGTCTTGGTACCTGGAGATAACCTAGTTGATTCTCGGTACTGGAGTAGATATCTTGGACATGTTGTTGGCGGCATGCAGTAGTGTCCATGTTGAATGAAGAAGGTGGAAACATTAGTTGAACTCTGCCATTGATTTTTGGCCACTCAACTATGTAATATTGCAACCTGCTATCGGAGGTATGCCACAATCAATGCGGGGATGACCTTGCGTCATGCTTTTCCTGGAACCTGGAGGGTGCTGGGCATGTCTTTGAAGACGTGATTTTTTGTAATCTGGAGGTTGTATGAAGTCTCATCCGAGAATCTGGAGGCTGGATGGATTTTTCGTCCAGGGACCTGGTGGTTGGATGAACTTTTTCGTCCAGGGACCTGAAGGCTGGATGGACCTTTCGTCCAGGAACCCGAAGGCTGGATGGACCTTTCATCCAGGGACCTGAAGGCTGGATGGACCTTTCGTCCAGGAACCCGAAGGCTGGATGGACCTTTCGTCCAGGGACCCGAAGGCTGGATGGACTTTTCGTCCAGGAACCATAAGGCTGTAGGGTGAATCCCTTCTTTAAACCGGATGGGTTTAGTTAGATAACCTAGAGGATATCTTAGGACCCTGGGGTCTTGCAACCCGGAGGTTCCTTAGGACCCGGAGGTCTTATAACCCGGAGGTTCTTTAGGACCCGGAGGTCTTATAACCCTGGGTTCTTTAGGACCCGGAGGTCTTATAACCTAGAGGTTCTTTAGGATCCGGAGGTCTTATAACCCGAGGTTACTCTAGACCTAGAGGCCGTTTTGAACCCGTAGGTTGCATGTAGACTCGGAGGTCATTTTGAACCCGGAGGTTACTCTAGATCCGGAGGCCGTTTTGAACCCGGAGGTTGCATGTAGACCCGGTGCGTTTTGAACCCGGATGTTACTCTAGACGCGGAGGCCATTTTGAACCTAGAGGTTGCATGTAGACCCAGAGTTCGTTTTGAACCCGGAGGTTCTTATTAAACCCGGAGGTTGTTTTCATCGAGATCGTATTCTGCCCCCCGTGGGTAGGCCACTACCGATCTCGGATTAAGGATTCGCACTCTGCCACCTGGAGGTTTTGGCCACTCTCGAGATCATGTAATGCTGCACTCTTCTTTCTGCAGAAAAGCACTCTCAGTTTTATTTGGTGCTGGTGTGGGTCTACTGGAAGTAGTTTTCCACGTGCCAGACTTGCTACTTTCCACGTCTGGAGAATTAGGGAATATGAAGTGCTCCAAGGGATTGTTGCACTGTCTACTCCCTGCATCAGCCGTCTGTATCTGATGCAGTACTCTGCAGTTATACATTATGCTCCCCTGCATTAGACCCACTCGGGGCTTTTCTGTAATACAGGGCCTGTCGCACTAGTACGTGTGGTCCCGATGTAAGTTTCTGGCTCGAAGCCCTTACGCAGGGACTGAGGTGTTTTTGAGAGGGTACTAGGGTTAATCAGACCCGTTCCGGTATGTCATACACCCTATGTCGTTTCAGTGGAGATATAGGGTTGGCCAGGATCGGAGGTCCCTTGGGACCTGATCCAGCTCCTGTTCCCCTTGCAATGTACTCGTGGATGTCCCACTTCTATGTAACTGCATAGGTTCGCTCCCTGTATAAACACTGAGTTTGGATACAGTACTTTGCGATTGTACTTATGCCTCCTGCGTTGTTGCTGGATGATATACCATGGATTTTACCCGTTTTTGCCCATGGTATATGAGTGTTCTTACTACTATTATCTATGTTTTGGAGTCTATTAGTTATGTTTTCAAGCTCAGGAGCATTTTGGAGAAAATTGATGTTTTAGGTGCTTTTTTGAAGCTTAAAGAAGAGTTCACCCGTGATCAAGACCAGAGGTCGACATCCAGAGTTACACATCGATCGATGCACACTAATCGATTGACACACATAGCGAAGGACGATACATCGAGATCATAATCGATCGATGTACACCCTGTACTATCGATCGATATCGAAGCGGCAGAAGACAAGTTGGACCTGGCCGAACTTGAAGCCCAAGACATCACATTTTACAATATTGCCCCTGACGAGTTTTTTAACCTAATGAACTCATATTTATATGTGCCTAAGTGTTTTGGCATGGAGACAACGATTTAAGAGTTTTTAGAAGTTTCTAACCACCTTTCTACCTTCATCTTCTTCTACTCATTTCTTTTCTGTTTTCATTACTTTGCAAGTTCTCAATAAAGTTCTATTCAGTTCTTTACTTGTTCTTCTTAACAAAGGTTATAGGATTCTAGATCTAGAGGAGAGATCCAAAGAGATTTTGATTGGAACCTAAGTGTTCACCCTCTAATAGATCTATGAACTCCTATTATTACCTTGTTGCTATGAACTACTTAGACATGTCTGAGTAGATTCATTTGTTAGATTTAGGGTTTAAATAGGATATGAGGGATTAGCCCCAGCCTATATCTGCTATAGCTGTGATGTTTATTGTTAGGATTGTTCACTAATGCTTTTTTATAGCTTAGCTACCTAGAACATGAACTTGGATTGCATTATTTATTACATGCGATTCCTGACAACATCCTAAACATGCTATGACCCTCTTGATACATGCGAAAGCTAATCTAAGATCATGGTGAGCATTGAATCAACTTCGCATAATGTCTGCTTAGGAGTATCGATCGATACTCTATCGAGTAATCGGCGTAGTAGAGGTGTATCGGTCGATATTCCTATCGAATAATCGATCGATATGCGGCGATATAGCTGGCCCCAAACACCATTTAGCATCTAAGTAATAGATGGTCTAAATATTGCAAGAGCTGATGGATTCATTTAATAGTGTTGAGCTCTGACATATCATGCAAACAACTTGTTAGCATTTATAGTATTTATAATCCTGAATTTCTGAATACCTACCCTGAATCTAACTACTTTTCTTTATTGTCTTAAACCAAAACCTTTCAACTGAGTAATCTTACCATTACTCAAGAACCTGCAATTTACTTTAAACCATTTTCAACCTAGCATAGTCACTATGATTGCATCTTATTTGTACACTAGCTCTCTGTGGATTCGATCCCTAAGTACTAGAACTGAACCTCTTATTTGAGAGAGTAAAGTCACTCCTTAGGGTAATTTGAGTGATATCAAATTTGGCACCGTTGCCGGGAAGCTTCGATACAATAGGGTTTAATCTGATTAGGTCTAGGTTATTTTTACTTTAATTTATTTTCTGACATAAATTTTTTCTTGCCTTTTCAGGTACATGCCCAGCAGTACCAGAAGAAACAAGGCATCTCAACTTTTGTTCTCGGAAGACCCTGCTAGCTTGGAACGTTCAATCCGCAAGGAAATCCGTTCCGCATCGATCGACATCAACAACTGTCTGTCGACTGATACTGATGCACCCCTGCCGACCGAGACACCGTCTTCATCGACGATACTTGCACCTTCCTGTCGACCGACACTACCTCACCGTCGACCGACACGTTTCATCTGACATAGATCGATACCCCTCTCTGTATATCGATCGATACTGTTCCGCGAGTCATGGTTGTGCCTATTATTCTCATACGAGATGAGAATGGAGACTTGCGTGACCAAGAAGGTCACCTTTGTAATGAAGCAGGTCAGAAGCTCAATGTTCAGAATGAAGTAATCCCTGAGCCAGAAACTGCACCTACAGGAGTTGTTTAACATGTAGGAGAGGCTGCTCGAACACTAGCTGACTACAACCATCCAGATCAGTTCTACACCAATAGATCAGCCATTCGTCCCACTGCTATTCAGAGAGGCGATTTCGAGCTCAAGCCGCAGTACTAAACCGTTGTGGGACAGACACCCTACTGTGGGCTGTCCAATGAGCATCCCATGGACCATCTGGAGAGGTTCGAGGATCTCATATCTGCTATCAAAGCCAGTGGAGTCCCTGTGGACTACCTTCTCTGTAAGCTCTTCAAATACTCTTTTTCTGGAGAAACTTTACAGTGGCTTAAGCAGCTACCACCTGGATCTCTTACATCCTGGAGCGACATCAAAAACGCATTTTTGCGTAACTTCTTTAATGATGTGCACGATGAAGACTTAAGAAAGAAAATTGACACATTCAACCAGGAGCCTGGAGAGTCATTCAAGGATACCTGGATCAAATTCAAGTCTTACCAGCGAGATTGTTCACACCATAGATTCAACAAGGTGTAACTGCTTTGCACTTTCTTCAGAGGCATCGCGCTGAAATATCAGATGGCTCTGGACACTGCGAGTGAAGGCAACTTCACCACAAGGAATCCTGAAGATGCTGTGAAGCTAATAGACAACTTAGCATCCAGCAACAGCACGAAGAACATTGTAAAAAGCTGCTAAACAAGCAAATCTGCTCAGTAGAGGATGCAGAAGCTGATCAAGAAGATGACTACGTAGAAGCAGAAGTCAACTGGATCAATGGAACTGGATTTCAAAGATCTGGAAACCAAGGAAACAGAAACTTCTCAGGGACAGAGAGGCAACTTCAACAGCAGCAACCCCAACAACAACAGGAGTTATGGAAACTCATCTTACATGAAGCCACCCACACCAACCCCAGAAGGAAAGCTAGAAGACATGCTCAGCAAAGTTCTTGAAAGCCAGCAGCAGTTAGAGGTGAACTTCAATGGAAAGATCGACGCTGTCTAGACAACTTTGAACACAAAGCTTGATGCTTCGAGTACCCATGTGAAGAAACTAGAGACTCAGGTGATTCAGACAGGAGAAGCTGTTAAGAAGCAGGAAGCCTTAGAAAAAGTGACTGGAGAAGAAGCAACAGGCCACAACATCAATGCTATCATAGAAGATGATTTTTGGAGAGTGGTGAAGCATGAGAAGCTGCAAGAGGGAGACTTCCAGATCGAAAGTTCCATGAGTATTGGCGGCAACCACTGGTATCGACCGATGTCCGGGCATGACCATCGATCGATGTACGCCAACTCCAATCGATCGATGGACTCAGACAAGCATCGACCGATGGATCTTGAAGAATCCACTCACGAGTGCAACACCGTAAAGATACTTACTCACGAGGAGTTCGCAACAAAGCACCCACATCCACCGAGCCCTTACAAAATCGATCGACCGAATGGATGTTCCATCGATCGACCAAAGGATAAGGAAATCGATCGACATACTCCAGAACCTGTAAATCGATATCCAGTTATCAAATGACGAGTGCAACTTCCCAAGATAGATGTTGTACGACTTAATGCACTCCGGGAGCAATCTAAGCCTTCCAGAAACCCACCAACCCTCATCATGAAGAAGCCCACGGATATTATTGATCCAATGGAGATAGAAAAGGAAAAAGATGGCAGAGTTCTCAGAAAAAGGAAAGAGAAGGTTCCTAATCACCTTAAAAGAGGAGTTAATGAGAAGAAGTTGGAAAGTTTCAGAAAGAGAGTTCTAAGAATACCTACAGAGAAACCCTTTGAAGAAGCCTACTTTTCACACAGATTGTGGATGTTTTTCAGAGAAACTAAGGAGGCAGAAGAAGACATCAGGAGGATGTTCAACCAAGTCAGAGAAAGTATGAAGAAGAGGTACAAACTTGAGAAGAAGAGTGATCCAGGGAAGTTTGTTGTTCCTTGCTCATTCCATGGGATCAACTTCCCACATGCCCTATGTGACACAGGATCTGGAGTTAGCATCCTACCCAAGGTGATAGCAGACCATCTAGGTCTCAAGATAGAGCCTACTGAAGAATCGTTCATCTTTGTGGATTGTTCTCAGCAGAACTCTGGAGGAATTGTGAGAAACCTGGAGGTTACCATAGGAGAAGCCCTAATACCAGTAGACTTCCATGTTTTGGATGTCAAGGTAACCCTACCTACTTCTATGCTACTTGGAAGAGCCTTCCTAGCCACAGTTGGAGCGGTCTGCAACCTTCAGACAAACAAACTGTGCCTAACCCTGATGAATCCTACAGCCTACTATGATCCGGTACGAGTCATCAAGGTTCCTAAGAAGATCCAAGACGGCTCAGACCACGTAGCTGTTTGCTATTGTGGAGATGAATACGATTCACAAGACGCATACGAGACGGAGTACGCCGAATCGATCGATAGGAGCACTGTCTCATTGATCAACTCTGGTGAACTAACATCGATCGACAGACACACATGGTCATCGATCGATTCACTATTCAACCAGATCGAAGAGGAGTTTCCAGATGGTGACTTCGAAATAAACGAATGAGAGAACGACCACTACTTCCCACCACATGCTGTAGATACTACTTACATTGAGGAGTATACTGATGATTACGAGGAGGAGAGAGCTATTGAGTATCATAACCTTCCAGAAGATGAAGATCGACTTCTCCACCACAACCTCAGAATCAACACATCGATCGACAAGACCTTCTCCCCATCGATCGATACTACTTACCTTGCATCATTTGACAACACAATCAACAACAAGGGAGACAGAGACTACTCAATCGGGAGCTGGGCAAGTGATTACCAGCACGAAAGCTTCGCGGTCAAGACCGCAACGCCAACATACATCACCCAACCGAGGAAGTCTCATCGATCGACATGGCACAAACACAATCGACCGATAGGCCTGAACAACCATCGACCGATCCCGAACCTGTGCCATCGACCGATACATATATCAAACCATCCCAGGTAACAAATTCAACTGTACTTGATTTCGGTAATCTAACCCCGGATGAGTTTGGTATTTTCAGGGGATTCAAAAGGTTTTGCGCGCTCAATTGATGGACGAACACTCCACATATCTAGAGAGGACATTGCAGACGTCCTACAGTTAGCCAAAGGATCCCAACACCTATTCCAGCAACAACGCTACGGACCAGACCACCATCATTAGCACCAGGAGGCAGATACAACAGTCGAGCCAAAGGAAGCTGAGGATAATCATCTCAACACGAAGGACCCAGATTTTCAAAGGACATCGATCGATACTGAGTCCATGACATCGATCGATAGGCGTCCTGAATTCGGAAAGAGAGCTTTTTGATATGGAGTTCGAAAATTCTTTTGGGAGCAGAGAGATGAGTATGGGGTCTACAGAGACGAGAAAGGGTTTGCTAGAGGAATAGATGGTGACGTCATCAGAGTTTCTAAAGACGACATCAAGAAACTACTTCAAAGAACTTCAATGGACGAGCGCTCTTACATCTGCTTACCAGAGCACGCTAGTTCATTTACAAGAAGAGAATTGGTGCAAGAAACCTACACCAAGACGAGATCAACGAGATGTTCACTGGTCTACTTGGAGAACGCAAGTGGGAAAAGCTCTCCATGGAAAAGAGTTTAGAGGATGCTATAGACAAGCTTCGCAGTGAGATGAACTGGATGTTCAGTGCAGACCAGGCATTACTCAAGAAGGTTAAACGTCTTGAGCTGGAACTTGAAGATCTTCGCAACACACAGAACCATGGCCAGAAAAGTTCAATATCGATCGACGGAGTAACATCCACATCGATTGATATGAAGCCTGCACCATCGACCACCTACTCAAAACATGAGGTCGATGTGTCTCTCGGGGATATCTGGAAAGAACTGAAGAAAGCAGAAGATCTTTTCAGCAGAGAACTCACCAAAACCTGTGATCTAAGCAACTGCACCAAAGAGATGAAGAGATCTATCCGCCTTATCAATGAGGCACATGCAGATATGAACCCCGCGGCATCTTGCAATCCTTTTGAAGGATTGACTCGTCTGAATGCAGCTGAGAGGAAACTTGCTGATATACACTTCTTAGTAGACAAAGAAGTGGAGGAACTCGCACTACGCATGGATACTATGCAGGAGGAAGCTCAGAAGTTCCAACGACAACTCGATTATCAGGCTGCATCAATCGCATCGATCGATGAGCTTAACCTCACGTCGATCTATAGGCGAGTGACGGAAATCGACGGCCAGATGAAGCTCTTTGCCGAGAAGCTTCACGAGAATCTGCAGAAGCAAAAATCGACCGATGAACAACATGTTGCATCGATCAATATACAGACTTCAGAAATCTGCACCAGAGCTGACTTGGATAAGTTAGCTGATGAAGTCTACACGACAATTACAAGCGTGGATGATTCGCAAGACAGACGTCTAGATCAGACGTATTTCCCGCTAATCAACGAGGTTGGCAGCATGGAATCTAGCATAGAAGGGACGCAGAAAGAAATCAAAGCCATTCAGAGACAGCTTGCGAGCAGACCTGCACCCTTAGCATCGATCGACAGAAGAACCAGCGCATCGATCGATGGATCTCAACAGCCATCGAACGACAATTCAACTAAGGAATCGATCGATACAAGCTCCATCCACAACAAAATGATCCAACGCCTTGATTCAATGCAAGAAGAGCTCAGTGATCTTTCAGAATATGCCTACGAGAAATTAGGATGGCACGAGCTCAGCATTGACGGTCATGAAGAAAGGATTCAAAGGATCCATGATGAGTTGATTGAGATAAAGAAGAAACGAACCAGAGAATATGAAGCCACAAGAAGCCTATTTGACGCATGGTTCGGTGAGAAGAAGGATACAGAGGATACTTGTTTCCCAACAAGTACATGGACTTCATCTCAGTAGCTCATTCCATCCAAAGTCAAGCTAGATGACTATAATCAAAGCGCTGAGTGGGAGGCAACCCACTGTTAGGTAATTTTTCTTTTCGTTTTTATCTTTAGGATTTTTTTTTCGTATTTTTTTTTCTTTTTAGTTACAACTGGACGATTACCACTGAAATCGACCGACATGACACTGTCGATATCGAT
The DNA here is from genome assembly GCA_016432835.1 of Brassica nigra. NCBI lineage: Eukaryota > Viridiplantae > Streptophyta > Magnoliopsida > Brassicales > Brassicaceae > Brassica > Brassica nigra. Next base: position 41,510,689 of record CM028247.1, read on the forward strand.
CGACATGAACCAAAGAATAGCGATCGACGAAGATGACTCAACATCGATCGTCGCATCACGGTCAGGTATATCGCTCTAACTATTTCGATATCAGTGTATTTTATTTTTGCCTATGCCTTCACCGGACTGGTTATACACTGAGGACAGTGTATGATTTAAGTCTGGCGGGATGATTACTGATGTTGTTTACCTTTTGACTTCATCTAAAAATGTTTTCAAAATGGTTTTTATTGAGTCAAGAAAGGGATAATTATATTTTAAATTTTCACTTTTTATCTAACCAATCTTTTAGGCACCATTCTTAGATTTGTTGATGCAGAATGTACTATAGATGCTAAAGTTGATCACCTATCAGCTATGACAACGGTTTCATTGGTTGTCTGGAGGAACCAAAGCTGATTTCCAACCTAACCTGACATTCTCTGCTTATCTTGGGGCTTGGTATACATGGGATCGGATGCTTCAAACAAGTCTGGAAGTAAAAGCCTTGTGTAGATATTTATCACCCTCTCTCTCTCTTATTTTCGAATTTAGATTTAATTTTATTTCAGTTTTCTATACAAAAAAATAAAAAATTGAAAATTAGCTTAATTATATGTTCTAGGACTAGTTAGTTATTACTTAGGAAGGAATTCAAACAGGGCTTGGCGGTTAAAGGTAAAGCATTGAGCAGGACTTGGTGGTTACCACCTTCAAGACTTGCTTCGCAATGAATCCTAGGATATAGGTCAAAAAGAAGTGAACAGGACTTGGTGGCTGCAACCATTAAGGCTTGATTCATGGAAGCCTGTCCAATCTTGGTCAATGTCTTGCAAATGAAAACAGACTTGACTAGGAGAGAAATAATAGAGAGAGAGGATAGGAACTAATTTGTACCTGCAGGTCCAGATACTTGTTTGAGCAACCGTGCAACCTGTGATCGATACTCCCAAGGTAAAGCCTGCACTTTTATTTTTATGTACATAAATGAAATCAGTAGAGGGGTTAGTCAGACATGATTGCTAAGTTGTTGGCTAGATGATCAAGGTTGTTTGATTAGGATATTGCATAATGTACTTCTATGATTGACAGATTTTTAGATGTGGTTTGCAACAAAGTAGAGGTTATGATTCTAAGTTTGAATTTGATTTAGTCCCTGCTTTTTTAAACCTCTATGTTTTGGAGTCTATTAGGTATGTTTTCAGGTTCAGAAGCATTTTGGAGAAAAGTGATGTTTTAGGTGCCTTTTTGGAGCTTAAAGAAGAGTTCACCCGTGATCAAGACCAGAGGTCGACATCCAGAGTTACACATTGACCGATGCACACTCTGTGCTATCGATCGACACACATTAGCCGAAGGACGATACATCGAGATCATAATCGATCGATATACACCCTATACTATCGATCGATATCGAAGCGGCAGAAGACAAGTTGGACCTGGCCGAACTTGAAGCCCAAGACATCACATTTTACAACATTGCCCCTGACGAGTTTTTTAACCTAATGAACTCATATTTATATGTGCCTAAGTGTTTTGGCATGGAGACAACGATTTAAGAGTTTTTACAAAGTTTCTAACCACCTTTCTACCTTCATCTTCTTCTACTCATTTCTTTTACTGTTTTTATTACTTTGCAAGTTCTCAATAAAGTTCTATTCAGTTCTTTACTTGTTCTTCTTAACAAAGGTTATAGGATTCTAGATCTAGAGGAGAGATCCAAAGAGATTTGTGATTGGAACCTAAGTGTTCACCCTCTAATAGATCTATGAACTCCTATTATTACCTTGTTGCTATGAATTACTTAGCCATGTCTGAGTAGATTAATTTGTTAGATTTAGGGTTTAAATAGGATATGAGGGATTAGCCCCAGCCTATATATGTTTCGACGTGGCCTTTATGCAGGACACATGACACAGGACATAGTTTTTCAGTTCATGTTACCGGTGTTAGGGATGGAAGCGGGTCGGGCCGAGCTTGAGTTGGAGCTTCTTCATGCGGAAATTTGAATACTGGGTCCTGCTCAGATGAATCTGAAGACCTAGGTCTTGCTTGGAAGTAGGAGTAATATTTTCCCAAATTATTTACTCCCAATTGTTTGCCCCTTATCTTTCAATTTGACGGGTGAAGTCGGGAGATAACCTGTGCAATTTGGTCAACCAGAGTCGCTCTATCTCATGAGGCTTGTCGTGAGCAGGAAGTCGCTTCTCCAATGCCCCTTTTCCAGTGTTCTCTTAGGCATGGGTCGTGTTTGAACCTGGGAGAGAGTCGTCTTCCTGAAGCAGACCAGGGTCTATAGTAGGTATCCGTAGGCGTTGGACCTATCTGGAGATGATATTGCAGAGTTCGGGACCCTGATCTTTTATCTCTGTGGACGACAAGATTTTCTTTCAGGTCCCATGTAGATCTCTCCCAGTGATGTAGGGTTCGATGGAGATGGACTTGCTGACGCTTCAGTGAGCTTTGACATTTGTCTGCTGGATGCAGGCTTCTTAGACCTGTAGCAGGACCTTGGAGGAATGGAGATCTTTTTCTCATTTCCGGTGATGACGAGTTCGTTTCTTGGTGTAAGGCTTTGGTGGAACGTGGTCTTCAAGTAGTATTGTTGTTCGGCTAACAAAGATCAGTTGTATCTATGGGAACCCGCTGTAGGTGATATGCTGCCCTGGTAGGAAGCCTGAATTCTCGATCTTGGATTCACATTACAAAGGTAAGCAGGATCCGTCTTTTTAGCGCAGGGCCCTGGTGGCATATAGCCACGTGTTTGCAAGATCCGAATGGCGTATGGCCGGGGCAAGCAGGCGAATTGTTGATTTACTTCAGTAAGTATGTCTTTGCTTATGCCCCCGATGATTGGATATTTGTTGGAGAGTGATCTTCTGAAGGGCATACATCTTGGGGAAGCAATATTCTCCTGCTTATTTTTTCTTCTCTGTTTGCTTAGTCTTTTGGGGACGTTCCCTGACCTTAGGATGGAGAATTTGGTGGGAGATAGTAGTCGAGTGAAGACGATGGTTCTTCCCATTCCTTTATCAAGACCTTTGTTGAGGCATGGAGGCTGGGTTCTATGTTGTATAACTTGGGGGTATCGAAATACGTCGCGTGGGAACTCGTAGTTCCTGCTGATTCTCCTTTGTAACCTGAAGTTTAGAAGGGTTTCATGCTCTGATCCCGTAGAATACATACATCTATCCTTGGGAACCCGTAGGTTTTAAGGAAGTACTGCATTGGTTTCGGAGGATCTTCGGGTTTTGCCTTTGAGGACCCGAGGACTGTAAAAGATTCTTTTATGACCCGGAGTTGAACTCTTGTTCTACTGTCTCAAGCCCGGAGGCTGTATTGATTTAACGCGGCATCGCACTCTGTCCACTAGAGTTGGACCTCTCTCGATGTCGATTGGATGTGGGATGTTGTTGAGACTGCACGTGTTTCTTTCTGTGGAGCCATTCGAAACCTGGTCTATCTCGAAACCCGATGATTATGGAAATATCCTCCTGGAGCTTGTAGATTCTGTGATTCGTCCTCTTGAAACATTGAGGTTTGTGGGCTTCGTCCCCCAGAAACTCAGAGGTTGTGGAATTGACTCTCTTTGAGCCCGGAAGCTCTGGCATATATCCTTTTGAAACCCAGAGGCGGTAGGACATATCCTCTTCAAATCCGGAGGTTACAGGTGAAGCAGCAATACTGACTCGTCCTTGAGCTTGGATAGCGGGGGCTGACACGATCTTATATGGCCCGGGTCAAAATTGACCCGGAGGCAGGAATGGACCAGTCTGGAGCAGGACCCTCTGTTTGGATAGCAGGGGTTTACTCAGCTGAGAATGCTTCTTCGCATGGATTAGCGTCTTCTCTACTGTAGACTAGGACGTGGTCAATCCATTCCTGCTGTTGACTTCCCATACATATTGCTTCGCTCTTGTTCATTGGTTCTCCTCCTTTCGTAGATGTCGTTTTGTGACTTCTCCTGGCTGCTCTCTGTTCCCACTTGGATGAGCCACTCTCAGCGTTTTCTGAATGTCACTTAAAGACCCGTCGCTTTGTCTTGGATCCTCCTTGTTGTGGGCTAGCAAACGAGATTTGTTGATGCCTGTTGCCCCTTGGGTTAACGCTCAGCTCATTTGCCCCGACTTTCCTCGTGATCCAGTCTTCCTTTAGAGGTTCAAGAAGACATGTGGCCTTTGGAAATCTTGAGAGGCACGTGGCTTTAGCTTCCTTTAGAATTCGTGAAAATTGTAAACCTGGCTGAAAGACGTTGTGTCCTTCTTGAGAATGTTTCCCCTTGTTATATGGGGTGGAGTTGTGATCCTGGACGCATTCCTAGTGTAGAGGTCCTGCTAGAGTGTTGCTAATACGTTGCCCGTCGATATTTAATGCTGATGATGACTGCTTATGTAGGGCCCAAAGGTTGTAGAGGCTTGATATATAGTTAAGACCCGGAACCAGCAGGGACCTAAGATTATTGAGGTGTGATTCCTTGTTGGGACCTGGAACCAGCAGGTGCCAGAAATTGTAGGAACCTGATTCCTGGTTGGGATCTTGAACCAGCAGGAATCAAAGATTGTGGAGGTTTGACCCGTGGTCTAGACCTAGAATCAGCAGGGACCAAAGACTGTAGAGGCCTGTTTCAAGGGTAGGATCCGGAACCGGCAGGAACCAGAGACCGTAAGGGTCTGATTTGTGGTTTAAGTCCGAGATCTGCAGGGAATAACATGAACTCATAGGTAATTCCTGCATTGAATCTTGCTGCTGCTGTTAACATAGTGCTATCCTCTCTAGCAGAGGCGTTTCCAGCCACGTGGTCATGGATATGATGAGAAGAAGTCGTTTCTTGCCCCCAGGTGGCTGGGATGGAGTGCTTTTGCATGAATAAATGAAATATCTCTTCCGCCTATCACATCGTCACGTAGTTTAGGACTACCCCTCCCTCTAGCGCCAAACTGTTATGGTATTTTCTGGTACAAGCGATTCCTGATCGGCCTACGGAATGATAGGAAGAAGGAGACAAGTAGTCGTGGTGTTTTGCTCCTGCTTCAGTTGTTGATGAACCAGGAGATCCTGCTCTTAAGAAACTGCCATATGAGTATGGGATAGTATATGCCGTCGGTGCCTTAGTAGCAGCAGGGGGTATTGGTCGTTAGGCAGGAGCTGCCTGTTTCCATGGAAGATCGCAGGGTCTGTAGGGAAGGCCGCAGGGCCTTCCTACGGTATAGTCGATGATTCCTGCACCAGGATGGTAATTCCAGCTGCCAGGAATGTCATCTAGCTTGTCTAGACGTGGAACCATGGAAGATGTTTGGGATTTATAGCTGCATCCCACAGTGGGGATTGCCTACGTACCCCTCGGAAGAGGATCAAGTCGTTTGTAGTTAATGTATTGGAGGCGCGTAGCCTAGATGAAGGCACGTAGCCAGATGAAAGCACGTAGCCTGATGGAGGCACGTAGCCTAGATGGAGGCACATAGCCTTGGGAGCACGTGGCTCTGTAGATGATAAGAGTCATCTATTCTTGAGGGCGCATAACCAGAACAGATGGTAGATTCGTTGAGGTGTGGTGCCGTGAGCATGGAGCTTTGATATGCTTCGGGAACATGATGTGTTCCTGCTGATTCGAAGGAGATCATGACATGAGTCCATAAGTTCAGTTGCAGACGTGCTGTAGCAAGCATATAACTTAGCTTGGTTGAGTGTAATGGAAGGGATTCGCTGGTTGTTGAGTATGTCGGAGAAGAAGGTCTTCTAGGCATGGATTCTTGCCTTGGCGGCTATGGAGATGATGAGTTATGAGGATGAACGTGTTCACCTCTCTTTTAGGGTTTATGAACCCTTTATTTATAGTAGAAGTCGTGCCTCCTCTTTAGGATTTGGAAATATTCATTATATTCTTAGATAATAGAATATTTCTATTTTTCTTAAAAGCGGCCATATGTATTGGAATACTTCCTCTTTCTTCTCTTGGATTTAAGGAGATTCGACCATATCAAGATAAATGTGAATGTTTACATTTATCTTGAATTTTTCCTTTTTACTCGGAGGTAGGAGGAATTATCTGACCCGGTATCCAGAAGCAAGGGCAGGGACCTGGAGCAGGGGCAGGAACCTGGAGCAGGGGTCGGAACCTGGAAGCCAGAAGCTCGGGAAATCTCCTCATGGATTATTTTTCCCCAACACTTTCATGTGGCCTTTCTTCTTGCAATGGTCACAGATCAAGACCTTCCTCTCATCTTGCTTGTAAGCCGCCTTGTTTGCCACTGCTTCTTCAGCTTGGTGAGTCATGGTTAAGTCTCCTTTGCTTCCAAATATCCCCACAGACCCTTCCTCCTTCTGGATTTGCGCACACACATCATCCAGGTCAGGTAACTTCTCAGCTCTCAAGATGTGCTTCATAAGTCCTCCATAGGATGAGTTGAGAGTCATCAGCAGTCCAAACACCTTGTCCTCTTCACGCCTAGTGTTCAAGGTGTCAGGATTAGTGGTGTGTTGTCTAAGCAGCTCCAGCTCTGCCCAAAGGGACCTGAACTTTCCAAAGTGAGCTTGAAACTCAATATCTCCTTGGTTGAGAGCATTGATGGCTCTTTTCACTTCAAAAACTCTGGTCAGGTTGGATTGGTTTCCATAGACCTTGTAGAGAATATCCCATAGCTGCTTGGTAGACTCACAGTATGAGTAAGACTCCATAATAGCTGGGTCAAGAGAGCTAAGGAGGGCTGTGTGCACCATGAGATCTTCCTGACCCCATTTGTCGTCATCAGCTACCACCATCTCCTTTCCATCTTCTCCTTGGACAGTTTGTTTTGGGGCTGCTTCAGCAGAGACATGGCTCCATAAACCTCTTCCTCCAAGGGCATTCTTCACCATCCTTGCTCATAAGAGATAATTAATCCCTTTTAGAGTCACAGGAATGTTGATTTGCGGAATACAAAACAAGAATACAAAACAGAGTAATTTTGATTTGTGGGAGTTAAAGAAAGGTTTCAAGAGCTTTGTTGCTCTGATACCATGATAAATTGTCAGGATTATGAGATGTGTTTGTGTGAAGAATCAAGAACAAAGAGGATTAAGAGCCAGAGGAATTCCGAGAGAAAGAGAGATGTGTATCAAAGAGAGAGAGAGAGACTAGAATGTTGAGGAACATATTTCCTTGATTAATTTAGAACTTGGTACATGTCTTTAAATAGACAAGCAAATACAATAAACAAATGAGACAAGTTGACTAGCTAAAAGAATAAACAAATGGGTCTGATCTATGGCAGGGGCTCGTCCAGCATTGTTGGAAAGTGACAGGTGATAAACGGCTCTCTCTTTTGATACACATCTCTCTTTCTCTCGGAATTCCTCTGCCTCTTAATCCTCTTTGTTCTTGATTCTTCACACAAACACATCTCATAATCCTCAAAATTTATCATTCCATACCAGGAGGTGGTGTCATGTAAAATTCATCCTCCAGCTCTCCTTGAAGAAAAGCATTCTTGACATCCATCTGCCATAAATCCCACTCCAAGTTTACTTCCAAAGAAAGTACAATCCTTATGGTTTGGAGTTTAGCCACTGGTGCAAAAGGGTCCAGGTAGTCTTCTCCATATACTTGAGTGTATCCTCTTGCAACTAGCCTTGTCTTCTTCCTTTCTGGCTTTCCATTTGCCAAGTACTTGATGGTGAAGAGTAGGCGACTAGTGACTGCTTTCTTCCCTTTGGGAAGCTCAGTTTCATACCAAGTATCATTCTTGATCATGGCTCCAACTTCATCTCCAACAGATTCTTTCCACTCATCATGCTCCATAGCTTCTTCATACGTTTGAACATATTTTTGATCCAGATTGGTGGTGAAAGACACATGCTCTTGAGGATAGCTTGCAATGGAACAGGTTGCTTGGATAGGATGAGCCACTGCATTGCTGTTGAAGTAAACTATGGTGTTGATCCAGTTTGATGGATCTTTCCTCACTCTGATACTCCTTCTCAATGGTTGATTCTGCTCCTCTACCACTGCCTCTTCCTGCTCTTGATCATCATTAAATTGATTTCCACCAGACTGGGCAGCTTCAGCTCCATCTTGACCATGAACTGATGATGAATCATCTTCTTGTGTTGATTCATACTCATTGGCCCCCTAAGGATCAGGATGGACTGACTCAAAAAATGGTGCTGCTTCTTCATTGTTAACAGCAACTGGTGGTGATGGAGTGGTTCTAGGTGCATCACTGCTCCTAGGATGAGTGAAGCCTAAACTCTCCAGAATGGTTCTCAGGTTGTTTGCCCTATCAGATGGTCCTTGTGAGAGGTCTCTAAGGCTTTCCCAGCTCTTCTCATCATAGTACCCCTTTGATTCCACAAACTTCACATCCCTTGAAACCATAATTCTTCTTAACTCTGGTATGTAGCACTTGTAACCTTTCTGCATATGGGAGTAACCAATAAACATGCCCTTGACACTCTTTGGTTCCAGCTTGTTTCTCTGTTGTCCTGGTGTAAAAACATAGCACACACACCCAAACACACGCAAGTGATCTATTGGAGGCTTAGTTTTGTTTAAAACCTGAAAGGGAGAGGCATCTTTAAGGACTTTGGTAGGGATTCTGTTTATCAGATAGCATGCTGAGACCACGGCATCTCTCCAAAAACTCTTTGGAACATTGGTGTGGAACATCATGCTCTTAGCAACTTCCATAAGATGGCGATTCTTCCTTTCAGCAACTCTATTTTGTTGTGGTGTGTAAGGGCAGCTTGTTTGATGGATAATACCATGTTTGGCTAAGTGAGTTTTGAAGGCATTGCTTGTATATTCTCCACCATTATCAGACCTAAAAATTTTGATCTTGGAATTGAAATGGTTAGATATGATAATTTATGAGAAATATAAGATAGTTTTGTGTGGAGAATCCAGAACAAGAGAGATTAAGAACAAGAGAATCCGAGAGAGAGAGAGAGAGAGAGAGAGAGGGGGACAAGTTTGATGATGAACATATTTCCTTGATTCATTTTGAGGTCTGGATACATCCTTAATATAAACTTAAAGAAGTCACAACTTCACAAACAGGAAATAATAAACTAAGTAAATTTTAGAGAAGTAATAAACAAATGGGATAGGACAAACTGGCTAGATGCAGGCAGACCAGGCTGAAAGCGACCAGTCCCAACGGTTGTCTTGACCGTGCAACCTTAACCACTCACGTGAACTGTGTCCCCAACGTTCCTTTTGCTTCAGATAAATCAAGGTAAGTTTCTTTTGGTCGGATTGGACTAATTCAAACTCAACTCTCCACTTCCTTTACTTGCAAGTGACTGATGTCTTGCATATTTACATGTCTTTAGCATCCATATCTTGTGCATTTTTATCATATAAGTAAAGCATTAGGCATCTTTAGGTTCATATCGCATTCATATGTCCTTATTAGTTGTTGGAGTGTGCTATGGAGTTATTTGGGGTGTTTGGAGGCTTTGTGGTCTAAAAAGAGGTGAAGAATCAAGATTGGCCAATGATCAGGACATGAAGGCCTTACCTCGGACAGCCGGGACACGAGACTCGGATGGCCGGAACGGATCCATGGACGGACTTAAGCAAGCTGGTGCGCGGACTGATCTGCTCGGGACGTGTTACCCGCGCTGCCTGGAGAGTTGGGCGTGTGCTGGTGCGCGGGCTGGAGAGCTGTCCGGTGCGCGGCCTGGAGAGCTGTCTGATGCGCGGCCTGGACTGCTCGGGAGAGAGCACCCGCAAGGGACACACCAAGAGATGGACCGGACGCGCGGCCTAGGATGCTCGGCCTCAGCTACCCGCACGGGACACACCAGGAGATGGACCGGACGCACGGCCTAGGATGCTCGGCCTCACCCACCCGTGCGGGACACACCAGGAGATGGACCGGACGCGCGGCCTAGGATGCTCGGCCTCACATACCCGCGCGGGACACACCAGGGACAGGCCAGCGTCCGGATAGTTCTGCTCGGGCGGGACGCGCGGCCTGGCAAGGCCAGTCCCACCCTGAGCGTTTTTGCTCCCTTTCTCCCTATTGGTCGAAGCCTTTATGATTCTAAGGACTTTTTAGTAATTTTTAATGATGTTTTTAGGTTTTCTAAGCATTGTATAAATACCCTTGTATCCCAAAGTTGGGACTTAACTTCTTTTCTCTAAAAAAACACTTTTAGATCTTGAAGAAAACTTGGATCTTGGATCCTTTTCATCTTATTTTCTTGTGTTTGCTGGAATATTTCTATCGCTAATCATGTTTAACCTTGAATCATCATTAGTTTCGGGATTTTCCATGTCTATTTGTTAGTAGATCTATCTAGGGTTCATGGGCTTGGGAGACTAAGGGTGATTAGGTGTAGATCTAAGATGTTCTGGGGTAGATCCTTCTTGATCCTTGCTTGTAGAGTGTTGTTCTTGCTATTTTGGAGTTGGCCACTTCAAAATAGAGCTATAGGCATTTCATGCCCGGAAGGTGTTCTTTGAAATGCCTGAACCAACTCTTCAATTCTTTTAACATCCTTTACCGAAGGGATTAGTTGTTAAAGGTGTTAAGATAGCTAGTAGACTTGTTCTTAATGATTGCTTTCATATTATTTAACCTAATAGATTAGATGCTTGAGATATGTTAGTGAATGAGCATTCATCTAGGGATAGAGCTTGTTTAGGATTGTGTCTAGGCTTACGGTGTTAGATTGATTGAAAGTTTACCATCTTAGATTGAAGCTTGATCACCCAAAGTCAATTCTCTTGTTCCAAGAACCCCCTTGCCTCATATTGAGAAGAAAATTCACTCTTTTATTGCATTTTTTAGTATTGTCTTAGTTCATAATCATCCTCACTCAATGGTTGCACTTAGATTAAGCATAGATTTGCATTCCCTTTGCATTAGAATCACTTAGAATTGGTTCGACAATCTTTTATACTACATCATTTGATTAGGAGCCTTGAAAACTCCTTTCATCAGTCACGTTGGGTACCCTAGGTTGTACGGCCAGACTTGGTGATCAAGGTAACTCTATTTCAAGCATGATCCGCTTACACTTGGTTCCCTCTTGCTCTCCTATACTTCTTCTCATACTTTGCTTCAGCTCTTCTTGTCAAGATGCTCCATCTCTTTATTGCTTCACTTCAACACTCCCCCTCAAGCTTGACCATAGGGACTGGTCAAGCTTGGAAACCATGAAGCATTCCCTCATTAAAACCTTTAACTTGGAAAAACCACTTGGGATAAAAACCAAGTCAAGGAAAAAGAGTAGAACACTTCATGGCTAAGAGGATCAGTGACAAGTGAGGTCTATGAGTCCAAGCTTGGGATGAATGAACTCACATACCTTGCTGCTGGCCGCCTTGGTGAAGATGTCAGCTAGTTGATCTTCACTTCTAGTGTAGCATGGAAGAATCACTTGCTGCTCCACTACTTGCCTCACCTTGTGGCAGTCCACATCTATGTGCTTTGTCCTCTCATGAAAGACTGAGTGTTGAAATGATTAAGAGAATAACCAGAGGAAAAGAGTTAGTTCATGATAAAAGACAAGTGCATCAAGAGAAGCTGATTTGGGCTTGTATGTACAGCCTTGCTTCACAAGCTACCATCTTGACCTAGCTTACCTTATAAGTCAAGGAATGAGTTGGGAGACATAATATGGACGTGGGGACATCTGAGAAGTCAAGTAAATATGTTTGAATTCAAATAAGAGAGGCTGGTTTGAATTTGAAAAGAAGAAGTCACATGGGTTGCTTAAGAGAAGCAGCTGGACCTATCACTTTCACTCAACCAGGCTGTGCAAACTTCTCTCCTGGCTCTTTCTCTACTTCTGGGCGTGCCTATCCTTGTCCATATCCTCCTGGCCTCTTCCATTTCCCCATTATATTAGTTGTTTAGTCATTCCCTTGTTTAATCATTTTTATTGTAAGTGATTGCCTATATAAAGGCTTCACCACCTCTTGTAACAATTTATCTAGTATCAATACAAGTTCTCTCAGTCAAATTTCGTGGCTCTCTCTCCCTTGCTTGTGTATAAACAATATTAACAATGTAAGGGGTTTAGAGTTATGGTTTAGAGGCTGCCTTAACTCTCTTTCTCTTAAGGCAGCCTAATACTTGTAAAACTCACTCTAAACTCTTCTTTATCTTCTCTTAAGCTATAGATTACTGATTCTTAATCCTCTTCATCTTAAGTACACAAACTCAAAATATTGTGTTACTGAAGAATGATAGATTCAAACTAGAGCTTCTTTGCTTCATATAACCAGTGTACTCTCTAGGACATTTGGTTGTGTGTTTAAGCTATGTGTAAGAGGATTCAACCACTAGTTGGTTGTCTCTTACTTTGAATGGTGAGTTCCTGTTGTATGGTTGAAGGGGATTCAGTTACAAGTTAACTGGATACTCACTTGACATGAGACAAACACTCATGAATTCCAACACTGAGTTGGATGCAATGTGTATTGCAGCCTGGTTGTCACAATGCATAGTCATTGGTGTGTTGATCTCGATCCCCAAGTCCCTTAGCAGCCCCTTGATCCATATAAGCTCACTTGTGAGCTTTCTCATTGATCTATACTCTGCCTCAGCACTTGAACAAGACATCACCTTCTGCATCTTGCTCTTCCATGTGACCAGGTTCCCTCCAATGAAGGTGCAATAACCTGTGGTTGATCTCCTATCAACTCTGTCTCCAGCCCAATCAGCATCACAATATCCTACAACTTCAGTACTCTTGTTGCAAGCCATCCATACTCCTTGGGCAGGCGCCTCTCTTAAGTATCTCAAGATCCTCTCCACCATGTTCCAGTGATGTACTTTAGGAGCTCACTTTCAAACCATGTGTTGTTCTTGATCATGGCACCTATCTCATCTCCCACAGATGCCTTCCACTCCTCATGTTGCAAAGCTTCTTCATAAGTTTTTGGAATGTATTCCTGATCCAACTCACTGATGAAGACTTGATGCTCTTCTGGATATTGGGCAAGAGAGCATACTGCACTGATTGGATGAGCAACTGCTTCAGCATTGAAGTAGACCATTGTGTTGACCCAATTTGAAGCTGGTTTCCTGTTCCTTGTATTGAGATGAGGTCATATAAGAGTGGATACATTGGTAGAGAAGGAGATTTGGAGCAGACAGTAACTTTGGAAAGTTACCACATTAACTTTGGTTTTACTGTGGTAACTAAGTTAAGAGCTTGAGAAGTTACTTTGCATCACTTTGGAGAGTGAATCACGTCCAACAAGGAGTAGGGATAAGGAAGAGCAATCTGTAGAGGAAGAAGAGAGTCTTGGACAGCCTGTCATGTGCTAGAAAGGAGAAGTTGCTTTAGCACTGTTGCAAGAATGTGAGAAAGTATAGCCAAGCTTTTCAAAAGGAGTTCCAGCCTGTCCATTGACTACACATGCGTGTGTATTTCGAAAACCCTTGTTGCTTTCTCTATATATACTTGTAAACCTCATAAGATATTAATTAATGGAGTTTTGAGCATTCTCTCTCTAGATTCTTATTCTCTCAATCTCTAAATCTCATACAAATCTATCTGGTTATCTCTTGATCTTTATTCATCACTCTACAAACACAAAAGTGTTTATGGTATCAGAGCCAGGTTGGAAAGGAAGGGAGTGGTAATTTGTGAATCTGTTGAGTTTTGTTCTTGAGTGTTCTTGGTGTTCTTAAGATCTGATATTATGTCGCTGGGTTTGTTTGATGTTTACTGATGGAAACAAACAATCTCAACATTGAAATGAAGCTCAGATCTAGCACTACAGCAAGGCGTGAAGAAAAGAATGATGGGAGTTGGTTCGGATGGGCGAGAACAGCTTTGTTGAGCTGTGGGTTATGGTGTAGTCATGAAAAGGGGAAGCCTTTAACAGAAATGGCTATGGAAGAAGGTCAGACAAGGAGTCTGATAGATGGAAATGAAGCTTTTCAAGAAAACGCTATAAAGAGTGGGATTGAAGTAGCTTATGAAGAAATGTCCAAACTTGTGAAGGTCTGTGAGGACAAGGGAGTGATCCACAACTGGAAACAAGAAAAAGATGAGCTTTATCAGCTTATAGGAAGGCTGAAAGAAGTATGGCAGGAGCTTATGGCAAGGCCTGAAGTAATTCAAGAAAAGAGAGAAGAAGATGTTATCTTTAGCTTTCTTGTGACTGAGATGTGTGAGTTTGTTCAATACACTTGTGATGTGTATGAGAAGAGCAGAGAACCAACTTGGTGGAAGGGTGGTACTAACTGCAAGAGAGGAAAGTTGAGAAAACTTTCCAAGGCGTGGCTCATGATGAGAAAGGTATGGAGGAAGGACAGGGGAGTCTGAGTATCTGAGTGCTAAGATGAGCTTGAAGATGATTAAGAAGGCTGCACAACAAGTAGTGAGAGGAGAGTGTTCTTACTCGGCCTATATGGGTAACTCGTGGAAGATAGCATGGTTATTAAGGAGCAAGAGACCAAAGGAGAAGAGGATCCTATCATCACAAAGAAGGAATGGGATGAGTTTGTCAAGTATGTGTATGCTTTGGCTACGACCCAGAGACAAGGTGCTCCTGCCTCAGCATGCACATCTAAACCCATTATAATTGATTCTGGAGCAAGCCATCATATGATCAGTGATAGGAGCTTGATGAGTGAGATCAAGGCTGCAACAGGAGTGTAATGATTGCCAATGGCGACAAGATTGAAATAGAAGGAATTAGAAACCTCAAGCTGTTTGAGAAGAACTCAACTGCCTTCTTTCTACCTCAGTTTACTTCAAATCTAATATCAGTGAAAAAGGGTACTGTGGATTTTGATTGTCAAGTGGTAATTCAGGCCAGATGAAGTTGAGTTTCAAGACTTGAAGACTGGGAGAGTGATTGGTAGAGGAAACAGCAAGAATCACATCTACCATCTCCAAACAGCTAAGCTCTCTAAATCCTTTGAGTCTACTTTCTTGAGTAGTACTACTGATATGATCGATAGTAGAACTTGGCATGTGTTGGGGTCAAAATCGGTCAACGACGAAATCGTCACCCGAAGTGACGATCAAAACCAAGAAACGGGTCATCACTCGACGAACTTACGGGAAGGAATGAACGGACCGTGAGCCCCGGGGATCGACGAAGGCGAGCAACAGCATCGGCGGGCGGACGCGACACGGGTGGCAGGCCAACCACGCAGCACCTGGCGCGGCAGGCGACTACGCTGCGCCTGGCACGGCGGCAGGCGACCACGCCAGCGCTGGCGCCGGCGGCAGGCGACCACGCCCGCGCTGGCGCCCGGCGGCGGCGCGGCCCGGCGGCTCTCCCGTCTGCGCCCGGCGGCAGGCCCGTCGTCTCCGTCTGGCGCCCGGCGGCAAGGGTCCTGGCGCCCATCCGTAATCGTCTCGTGATCTCGGGCGGCAACATCTTGGTCCCTTAAAACCATGTTCGATTGTTCGAGAAACACAACGATTCTTCCGCAAAACCTTCTCGATTGTTTAACAAAGTTCATATTTTAAAACCTAAGTTCAAGCCTCATTACTCAAACCGTCGAAGGAAGTCTGAATCCAAGTCCATCTCGATCCCGATACGAGAAATCTCGGAAGACCATATAGGTTCGAATGATGAATGGATTTCGATTCATCGTATAAAACGATCACGGTTATTCTAAACACCAAACATCTCGACTATACGAAAATTGGGATTCCTTCGAAATGCGAAACCTTCAAAGACTATTCTCTCAAAACCGTAAAAACGCCTAAGTAGCCCGACATGACCAAAACGGCCCACTTACGATTTTCCGAAAAGGAAGGATAACTATGACGGTTTATCCTTATCCTCACATAAGAGATAAATGTCAAGTTTCCAGAAGATAAATGTCAAGTTTCCAGAAGATAAATGTCAAGTTTTCTGAGGATAAATGTCAAGTTTCCCGATAAACACGAAGATGGACGAAAATGGAAAAGCCCGATTCAGCCCGAAGGAAGATAGACCGTCTTAAGAGGAGTATATAAGGAGAGCTTTGGGCGAGGAGCAAATCATCACAAAACTTCCAGAGCACTTAGCACTTAGAGCAAATTTAGCATTTCTTCTCTGTTTTCACTAGCGCCACGACTCAACTAGGTTAGATCTAGGCGGCGGACTAGCGGACCTTTCGACAGCTCTTGTAGCCGATTTCTTTACCCGTTGTTCACGCCAAACGCGAATTCAGAAATAAGATCTCTTTCGCTCTATTTTTACAATTTTCATTTTGCAACTTTAAATTCCCATTGATTGTGTCGTGTGTGGCCCAGCAGATATCCGGGACCTTCAAGGAAGATCGGGTTAACTCGGTTTTCCTCCATAATCGTTTATCGGAAATTGACGGTGTGAATTTCGGTTCCTGGCTAGAAGGAGGGAGGTTACGGATCTATCTATCTCGCAACTGCACACGCCGATCATGTCACGCGTCACCAAAGACCAGCCAATGCTAGACGGAACACCCGCCGACGCCAACGTTGAGAAGACTCAACCGAGATACGCCCACAGTCACGCTGATGCAAACGAGGCCGGGGATGAAGGAACTGTTCACCTCCGCCCAGGATCGGGCGGAACAACAGACAAGCTGATAACCTCGCCGCAAAACAGGTCGACACCTTAACTGCGAGGAGCAAGCTGCCGCGGATCCACCAAGGCGGCACGGAGAAGACTCGACTTCGGATCTCGGAGAACGAGAAAAGATGCCCGAAGAGCCCACTCAGAAACGGCTCCAAGAGGACAGCAAACAACCTCGCAAAACCTTCCACTACGGAAACAAGGAAAGCAACGTCGAAGATCGATCTGGATATCAGCGACCAATCTGATCCTTCCGATGAAGACGCTGACATCCATCCCAGAGGACCAAAGCCAGTCCGCCGGCAGACGGTATCCTTCGAGAGGCCCACGACAGAAGAGGAGGAAGATCTATACTGGATTGAGCAGGAAGAACTCGGAGGATCAAGCGGATCCATCGCGACCAGCGCCGACAAACTCGAGGTAGCAATAGCGAGATCCATGATCTCCGCGAATCTCTCAAAAGACCGTGGCCGAAGTGAAAGCGGTGAAATCGCAAATCCATCAGGCGACCAGTTCCGCCCCCGAGATCGATAGACTTCTCGAGGAAGCACGGAAAACGCCGTTCACCGCTCGGATCACGGAAACACGCATCTCAGACCCAGGGAAAATCAAAATCCCGGTCTATGACGGTACTACGGATCCTAAGGCGCACCTGCAGTCTTTCCAGATCGCAATGGGTAGATGCAAACTCCCGGAGCGCGAACGACGCGGGTCATTGTCTTCTCTTCGTCGAGCACCTCAAAGGCGCTGCTCGAATGGTTCTCCCGGCTCAAAAGGAACTCCATCGGAAGCTTCCGCCAACTGGCCTCGGCGTTTCTCAAACAATACTCCATGTTCATGGATAGAGAAACGTCCGACGTGGACCTATGGAGTCTAGCTCAGAAGGAAGACGAGTCGCTCCACGACTTCATGCGAAGATTCAAACTGGTGATGGCCAGAGTAACGGGCATCAGCGACAATGTCGCAATCGGCTACGAGAAAACTCTGGTACAAGTCGAAGTTCCGAAAGTGGATATTACTGGAAAAGCCGCGGACAATCCAGTATACTCTCCACAAAGCAACGGACTACATCATCATGGAGGAAGAGATGAAACTTCGCAGAAGCACGGACCACAGAAAACGTCCTCAAAGAAGAAACCTCTCGAACGACAAGAACGCCCATCACGGGAAGACGCCAAGGCGAGCATAACTACGCCATCAACTCGAGCAAGGCAAAACCTCCGGAAACACCTGGACCAGGAACCAGTACAAGGATAATTCCTACTGCGAATTCCACGAAACCAGAGGTCACTCCACTGCGAACTGCAAGGTTCTCGGCGCCCGGCTTGCCGCAAAGCTCCTCACCGGCGAACTGTCAAAGGTCAAGAGTATAAAGGACTTGCTCCTGGAGTCCGACCGCCCAAAGACCAACAAAACTGTCTCCCAGGACCGCGACCGAAAATCAATCGGGTGAAAAGCGGAAGGAGACAGACGATCAAGGAACAACAGCAGCCGCCAGAGGGTAAACATGATCATCGGAGGATCGCAGTTCTACCAAGACTCTGTCTCGTCGATAAAGCCTACGGACAAAAGCCGAGACGAAGCCAACTGGTTTCGGATAGCGATATTCCCAACCACGCGATCGTTTTCGGAGGAAACCGCGGAATCGACAAACCTCATTGCGATCCTTTGGTTATCGACCTGGTAATCCAGATCTCGAAGTCACCCGCATCCTCGCCGATATAGAAGTACAGTCAACGCTATCTTCCGCAACACCCTCTACAGGATGAAGATCCCACTTGGGAAGTCGTCCCTGAGCCAAAACCTTTGACTGGTTTTCGGCGCCACTTCCATGACCCCGGAGAATTAAGCTCCCGTCATGGCGAAGGAAGTCACGAAGATCGCCGAAGTTTGCAGTAGTCGACAACCCGGCCATCTACAATGCCATCATGGGAACCTCTTGGATCAACTCCATGAAGGCAGTACCATCCACATATCACTCGGCATCAAATTTCCGACTCCAACCGAACCGCAGTGATCCGGGGTAGTCGTGAAACAATCGAGACTCTGTTACCTAGCCGAAGTTCAAACTACGAAAAGATTGGAACGCCTGCTGCCAACCGAAACGAGCAAAGGAATCACACAACATTCCTGAAGCCTCAAAAAGGGATGATCCAGAATCATCCAAACAGGCAAAGATTCAAGACAGCGACAAAGTCCCTGAGTCCATCGTCGTAAAAGCAGACAGCTTGACCCGATCCGATCCAGCACGATCGAACGGCAACGACGGGAGTAAAACGTCTGCGGCAACTATCAGAACTACGAGATGGCTTGATCCTCGAAAGAGGTACGAGGCAGCTTCAAAACCCGGCGAAGTTCAGCTATCCCCTCACCAAAAGGGGAGTTGGTACATATACTCCTATACTCCCACAAAAACGCGAAATATCCGCACATGTACTCGAACTATTCAAAAAGTTTTAATAAAATTCTTTCTATCTTTTATGCTCACTTAACGAGTAAACATTTCGAAAACGAAAATCATATCTTCTAAAGAAACGCGAGACGCCGCGAACTTCTGAAAAGATAACAAAACTCGTGATCATCCGCCAAAACAGTCCACCTCGCGACTTAAAATAAACTTACGCCGATTGTCCCCGACGGACGACAGAACGTTTCTCAATACAAACTTGTAGTCAGACCTACAAGGTCCTCTTACATCCGACAAGGATATCATAGCTATACAAGAAACCCAAAATTTTGGTTTAGCGCCTCGATAAACTCCAAGATAGCTCGATTCTTTTAACACAAGTCATATAAGCCGCTAACTAGTCGACTTTAAACGAAAAGAATCAGGAAGAAATCACTAACAGGCAAAACGAGAGCCGATCAGTCATACAGCCTTAAAGCTGAGAGTAAGCCTAGGTCTTGCCCTAAACCCAGTCTTGCTGGATCTTGATATCTCACAGACATAGTATCGTGATGAGATCCCAAAACATGTCTCTTATCGCTACACCTAAAACACTCGCTAAAAAAGTAGCATACGGACCAAGCGAAAAAAAGAGTTAGGATCTGGTGACTACCGCATTCTTTCCTCTACACTTGACGAAAGTATAAATCAAAACAAAAGACGAAATCTCAAATTTTCATATTCATAAGGCCGCAAAACGGCAGGATTCTAAGCCACCAACGCCAGTCCCAAAGACATAAGAATGCAACCTCCAACGGTCGCAGAATAAACTCCTAAAAACTGCCACACGGCCAAACATACGACTCACAAAAGAAAGTCAACATCGAGAAATCCAGACGCGGAAATCCCGAATGAACCCGCAGGCTGGTCCACTTCCTCGTTCACACCTTGGGCGTTCTCACCACCCTCGGCGTTCTCATCAGCTCCGGCCTCCACCGTATCCTCGGAAACCTCGATAGGCTCCCATAGTCTCCGGACTCTTTCTTCGACTGGAGGAACCAAGGACTCAGCATGAGCACACTCGGCCATGAAGTCCTTCATCTCAGCAATCTCGAATCAAAGGAGAAATCCGGGTTCTGAGACTTGTAAAGATTTACGACCGAGCCCCGGCACTCGCGGAAATCGCCAACAAACTCCTGAGTATCTTTAAAACATTGAAACTCAGCAGCAAACGATTCGCCCGTCCGCCACCTCGGCTGCGACCATCCTCCTTCCTCTCCTTTCCGCCCGAACAACCGAGCATGAAGCTCAGCTTGCTTTGCGTTCTGCGCCTTTACCTCTTGTCGGAATCGGAAGAGCTCTCGCTCAGCTTCTTTGGTCTTGAAATTAGCAATCCTAGACTTGCGGAAACTTGAGTCAAGCGCATTGCCAAACACTCTTAGTCCCTGCATAAATTCAAGATCAATAAATA
The DNA here is from genome assembly GCA_016432835.1 of Brassica nigra. Classification (NCBI taxonomy): domain Eukaryota; kingdom Viridiplantae; phylum Streptophyta; class Magnoliopsida; order Brassicales; family Brassicaceae; genus Brassica; species Brassica nigra. The sequence goes on from CM028247.1 coordinate 41,531,029, forward strand.
TACATATATACAGATTCAAGAATACGGTTAAGAAGTTCAAAGGACAAAACCTCATTGATCCTGGGAACCCTCAGAAAACCCGTTGCTTCTTCTCATCCTCCAGCGACCGAAATAACTCCGGAGGAAGGCCGTCAAAGAAATTGTTTGGGAGTGGAAAATCGCTGGCTCCTTTTCCATTAGAACAAAACTAGGGTTTTCCCCAACGGTGAAGGGTATTCGAACCTTCCCCACATCGATTTCTTTCCCTTTACGAGATCTGTTTTACGTCTCGAGTAGGGGCTTCGATAACCGGTTCGCATCGCATGTCGGGACAGGGTCTCGACCGTAAAGCCTTACCGCCTCGAATCCGTTCAAGGGTGAAGGACTTCCAGAAAAATGGCCTTTGGCGAGATCCCTCTTGATAAAAGATCACCGTGCATATGCGCAACAGCCCGTTTCTACAAAGCGAAACTTTTCACTAAAACTCGCACTTCGAAATGATGAAATAGACAACGAGTTTTCATCATATTACCTCGGCTGAAGTTCCATGCGTCGCGGAAAGAGATGGAGGCAGCTCTCCTCGACAGACTCACCATCTATTCGACAAAGAAGAAACGCTCCTGCCGACTTAGGGTTCAAGTAGTCCCGAATTATGGTCATATCCTTCTTTGGCACCATTGAGTAGTAACCGTTCCCCGTTGGCGAGTGCTCAAAGACCTTCAAATCATCGGGACTAAGATCGATCCCGAGCTCATAACTTGCGATCAGTACGCCAAGCCAACTCTCTAAGGCAGGAACGCTGAGCTGGCTGATCGAAAGTTCGGCGACGGCATCGAACAATGGTACCAGGGATCGGGAACCACATGCGGCAATACGTAAGGAAAGCCTCGTAACATGTAAAGAAACCTTCCGGAGGATTCCTCGCACTCTCGTTGCCGACAGGGATTCGGAATTTAACTCCATCAGGAATCTGGTAAAAATCCCGAAGAGTCCTGAGATATTTACGTGAAACCAAGCTCGGCATAAAGGAAGCACCCGGCAGCCTCAAAGGTCTCCTCGGAACAGGGACATCTGGCAGTGGTGGAGCCGAACCCACAAGAGCTCGGTAATACGCATTATTCGCCTCCTCCTCGACTAACTCCTCTTGCTTCACCGTCACGTGGGAGGAGAGTCATCCGAGGACGAATGGGAAGAAGAATTTCTCTTGGAGGATCTGGAAGACATTGTTCTTAAAGAGAGAGAAAGGATTCTTGAGAGAGATTAATTTTTTATGATGAAGTAAGAATGAATGAGATTTCTTACTCCATCCTTATAAAGGAGGTAAAATCACTATTTACCCCGACTTTCGGCAAACGATTACGTCTCTACACCTTCCCATACGGCTATACCGCAAGCTAGGACCCGAAAGGCACTACGGATCCTAGCTAGCTGGGGGGCTAACTGTTGGGGTCAAAATCGGTCAACGACGAAATCGTCACCCAAAAGTCCTTGAAAGAAAACTAAGTGACGATCAAAACCAAGAAACGGGTCGTCACTCGACGAACTTATGGGAAGACATGAACGGACCGTGAGCCCCGAGGATCGACGAAGGCGAGCAACAGCGGCATCGGCGCACACGGGACACGGCACGGGCGGCAGGCCGACCACGCCGCGCCTGGCGCCGGCGGCAGGCCAACCACACCGCACTGGCGCCCGGCGGCCGACCACGCTTGGCGCCGGGCGGCAGGCGACACGCCAGCGCCTGGCCCGGCGGCAGGCGACCACGCCGTGCCTGGCGCCCGGCGGCAGGCGCTGCGCCTGGCCGACCACGGCGCCTGGCCGACCACGCGCCAGCGCCTGGCGCGGCGCTGGCGCCCGGCGAGGACGCGCAGCGCCTTGCGGCCAGGCGCGCGGCGGCAGGCTCGACCTCTCCGTCTGGCGCCAGCGCAGGCCGTCGTCTCCGTCCGTGCGGCGGGTCCTGGCGCCCATCCTTGTAATCGTCTCGTGATCTCGGGCAGCGGCAACATCTTGGTCCCTTAAAACCATGTTTGGATTGTTCGGGAAACACAACGATTCTTCCGCAAAACCTTCTCGATTGTTTAACAAAAGTTCATATTTTAAAATCTAAGTTCAAGCCTCATTACTAAAACCCTCGAAGGCGGAAGTCTACGAATCCAAGTCCATCTCGATCCCGATACTCGAGAAATCTCGAAGACCATAAAAGGTTCGAATGATGAATGGATTTCGATTCATCGTATAAAACGATCACGGTTATTCTATACACCAACCATCTCGACTATACGAGGAATTGGGATTCCTTTGGAAATGCCGAAACCTTCAAATACTATTCTCTCGAAAAACCGTAACAACGCCTAAGTAGCCCGACATGACCAAAATGGCCCACTTACGATTTTCCGAAAAGGAAGGATAACTATGACGGTTTATCCTTATCCTCACATAAGAGATAAATGTCAAGTTTCCAGAAGATAAATGTCAAGTTTCCAGAAGATAAATTTCAAGTTTTCCGAGGATAAATGTCAAGTTTCCCGATAAACACGAAGATGGACGAAAATGGAAAAAGCCCGAAGGAAGATAGACCGTCTTAAGAGGAGTATATAAGGAGAGCTTTGGGCGAGCAGCAAATCATCACAAAACTTCCAGAGCACTTAGCACTTAGAGCAAATTTAGCATTTCTTCTCTGTTTTCACTAGCGAGCTGCGACTCAACTAGGTTAGATCTAGGCGGCCGGACTAGCGGACCTTTCGACAGCTCTTGTAGCCGATTTCTTTACCCGTTGTTCACGCTCAAACGCGAATTCAGAAATAAGATCTCTTTTGCTCTATTTTTACGATTTTCATTTTGCAACTTTAAATTCCCATTGATTGTGTCGTGTGTGGCCCAGCAGATATCCGGGACCTTCAAGGAAGATCGGGTTAACTCGGTTTTCCTCCATAATCGTTTATCGAAAATTGACGGTGTGAATTTCGGTTCCCACAGCATGCTAGACTTGGTCATCCACATGCTCGTGCAATTGAACTGGTTTTACCTAAGTTGTCGTTCAATCACTTAGAGTGTGAAGCTTGCATCTTAGGGAAGCATTGTAGAACTGTCTTTCCCACATCTGAGACTATATATGAGCATTGTTTTGATCTGGTTCACTCGGATGTATGGACATCTCCATGCATGTCTAGAGATAGCCAGAAGTATTTTGTGACTTTCACTGATAAGAAATCTAAGTACACATGGGTCACATTGCTTCCATCTAAGGACAGAGTGCTAGATGGTTTTATTAACTTCCAAGCATATTTTGCTAACCAATACAATGCTACTCTGAAGGTACTAAGATCAGATAATGGAGGAGAGTACACTAGCAATGCTTTCAAGAGTCATCTAGCAAAGCATGGGATTGTGCCCCAGACCATCTGTCCTTACACACCACAGCAGAATGTGGTTGCTGAGAGTAAGAATAGGCACTCGATGGATGTTGCCAGATCTATGATGTTTCATGCAAAGGTTCCAAAACGTTTTTGGAGTCATGTTGTTCAGACTGCTTGCTATCTCATCAACCAAGTACCAACTAAGATATTGAAAAATCTATCCCCATTTGAAGTGTTGAACAAGAGCAAGCCATATATTGATCACCTACGAGTCTTTGGATGGGTGCGCTATGTGTTGGTTCCAGGAGAGCTGAGAAACAAGCTGGAGGCAAAGAGTACTAAAGCCATGTTCATTGGATATTCAGTCACCCAAAAGGGATACAAGTGCTATGATCTAGACACAAGGAAGGTTCTGGTATCCAGAGATGTTAAATTTGTGGAGTCAACATGGTATTATGAGAAGGAAAAGTGGGAAGACTTGGATAATCTGCACCATCTGAAAGGGAGAGTACTCTAAGGATTGTGTTGGAAAAGCTAGGACTAAACATATCCCATAATCAGGAACCAAGAAGGACAGCACCTTCTTGTCAGGCTAGAGAAGCTGAAATAGCATCCCCTCTTGATCATGAGAGGGGGAATGGATCTGAACCAAGTGTGCAAGAGCCGCACCAAGAGGATTCAGGTCATCATGATCAAGATGAGACATAAGGAGAAGAGGATTCGGCTTAGTCTAGTGGAGATGAGCAAGAGGAGTCTAGTGGAGATGATCAAGTTCAAGAAGAACATGTTCAAGAGTCTACTGCTTCAGAGGAACAGGTTCAAACTGAGGTACATGCTGAGGATCAAGTTCAACCATTAAGGAGGAGCACAAGGATAAGGAAGGATCCTTCCAACTGCGTAGACTCGAGAGTGTACTACAATGCCCAGGCTGTGGAGCATCCTTCTCAAGCCATGTGTTCCTTTGCTGAGTTTCCTGAAGAGCATCAAGCCTTCATGATTAGTCTGGATGAGAGCTATGTACCAAGGTCTTATGAAGAGGCTATGGAGTTACAAGAATGGAGAGATTCTGTAGCTGATGAATCTAATGCTATGATCAGGAATGACACATGGTATGAGAGTGATCTATCAAAAGGGAAGAGAGCAGTCTCAAGCAGATGGATCTTTACTATTAAGTATTTGCCAAATGGGAAGATAGATAGGAAGAAGACTAGACTGGTAGCAAGAGGTTCACTCAAACCTATGGAGAAGATTATATTGACACCTTTGCACCAGTCGCCAAGCTTCACACCATTCGGATAGTCCTATCTTTGCTGTGAATCTTGTATGGGACTTGTGGCAAATGGATGTGAAGAATGCTTTCTTGCAAGGTGATCTAGAAGATGAGGTATACATGCTCCCACCTCCTGGTCTTGAGCATCAAGTGAAGCCAGGGAATGTGTTGAGATTGAAGAAGGCAATATATGGGCTGTAGCAGTCACCTAGAGCTTGGTACAGGAAACTGAGTACAACACTCAATGGGAGAGGGTTTAGGAAGTCTGAACTTGATCGTACACTCTTCACACTTACTGGACCATCAGGGATCATCATGATTTTGGTATATGTGTATGATCTTATTATTACAGGAATTGATAAGGCTGGGATTAAAGCCACTAAAGAGTTCCTCAAGTCTGTGTTTGATATCAAAGACTAGGGAGAGATGAAGTATTTCTTGGGGATTGAGATATGCAGATCTAAGGAGGGCTTGTTTATGTCTCAAAGGAAGTATACTATGGATATTCTATAGGAGACTGATGTGCTTGGAGGAAAGATAGCCAAGACACCTCTTGAGGAGGTATATAAGGTCTTGCGTGAGGGGGAAGTTGAAGAGAACCAGTTGCTTGAGGATCCTAAGCTGTATAGAAAGATGGTTCGCAAGCTAATCTACTTGACCATCACCAGACCAAATATATGTTTTGCTGTGAACCAAGTGAGTCAGCATATGCAGGCGCCAAAGGTACATCACTGGAAGATGGTTAATAGGATAATGAGGTATTTGAGTGGCACGCCTGGACAAAGAGTTTGGATGGGTTGCAATGGCAGTACAGAAGTGGTTGGGTATTGTGATGCTGATTTGGCAGGAGATAGAGTGGATAGAAGATCAACTACTGGGTATTGCACATTCATTGGAGGAAATCTGGTTACTTGGAAGAGCAAGAAGCAGAAAGTGATCTCCTGTTCAAGTGCTGAGGCTGAGTACAGGGCTAGGTTGAAGCTGACAAACGAGTTGGTATGGATCAAGGGTATCTTAAAGCATCTGGAGATTGAGCAGAGTACTCCTATGACAATGCATTGTGACAATCAAGCAGCTATCCACATTGTTTCTAACTCTGTCTTTCATGAGAGAACAAAGCATATAGAAGTTGATTGTCACAAGGTGATGCACATGATTATCCTAGGAGGGATACTGCCATGTTATACAAGATGTGAAGATCAGCTTGCAGATGTGTTTACCAAGGCAGCAAGATTAAAGACAATGGAGTCCATTCTCTCAAGGCTTGGGCTCATTGATCTTACACCCAGGAGCTGATCCCCTTAGTCATGAGGTCTTTACTTTTTTTCCCTCATAAAGGTTTTGTCCCAATGGATTTTCCTTGGTGAGGTTTTTAATGAAGAAGATCTCATGGCTTTCCAAGCTTGAGGGGGATGATGTCTTGCATATTTACATGTTTTTAGCATCCATATCTTGTGCATTTTGATCATATAAGTTAGGCATTAGGCATCATTAGGATCCATTTTGCATTCATTTGTCCTTATCAGGTGTTGGAGCATGCTTTGGTGTGATTTGAGGTGTTTGGGAGTCTTATGGCCCAAAAAGAGCTGAAGAATCAAGTTTGGCCATGAAAAGAGAAGTCAATCCATGATCTAGTTGAGACAAAGATGAGCATAGACGGAGGCTTTAGAGATGTTTTCTTGTGGAGACACAGAAAATTGAGTTAGCTTTCCAATGGAAGTGGTTTCAAGTCATTTGGAGCTGTATTGGAGGAGTTAGGATCATTTTACTAGAAGCACATCAAGCTGGCCGGGAAGACTGGTCCGGGTACAGCTACCCGGTCGGGAGAGAAGCGCTGGATGAGACCAGGCCGGGAAGACTAGGCCGGGTTGGGCGGTTTGGCTCAACCCCTGACCGTTTTTCACCCTCTTTTCCTATTGGTTGAAGCCTAATTGACCCTAGAGACCTTTTAGTATTTTTCTATGATGTTTTTAGGGCTTCTAAGCCTTGTATAAATACTCTTATATCTCCCAAAGTGGGAGTATCTTATTTTCTCTCAAGACTTTGCCTCATATTATAAAACTTGAATCTTTTTATCAATCTAAGGAAGCTCTTCATCTTATATCTTGTTTCTCCTTCTCACAAACATGATTAGCCTTGAATCTCCTATAGATTTAAGGTTTTTCATGGAGATTAGCGAGTAGACACAGTTTGGATTCATGGGCTAGGGTGATTAAAGGTGATTAGTGAATATCTAGGGTGTTTAGTGTTAGATCTACTTGTTTCCTGGCTTGTTGAGAGTTCTTAATGCTATTTTGGTCTTGATCATATAAAAATAGATCTATAGGCATTTCCGCCCGGAAGGTGTTCGATGAAATGCCTGAACCATCTCTTCAATGCTTTTAGCTTGCCTTACCTAAGGGATTAGTTGTTAAAGGAGCTAAGATTGCTATTAGAATTGTTCTCCATGCTTGCTTTAGTCATTCTAGTCAAAGGGATTTGATGTATTGGGTGATCATTGCAAAAGAGCATTCATCTAGAGATAGAGTTTGCTTAGTTTGTTGTTTAGGCATAAGGAGAGTGTTTGATTGATTGCTTGCCACCCTTAGATTGGATTTTAATCACCTAAAGTCAAGTCCCTAGTCCCATGGATCCTACCTTAGCATTTGATTGAGTTCTTGCACTTATTTCTTGATTGGATTTGAGATCACCTTGTTTATATTTTTAGGATCTTAGCTTGTTAGCTTTATACTACATTGATTTGATCTTGGACCCTTGAAAAGTCCTGTATCAAATTTGGCGCCGTTGTCGGGGAACTAGTAGATTTATCATTAGGATTTCAATCTTTCTTGAGACTAAGCTTTATTTTCTTGCTTTGTTTTGCTTTTGTAGAATTACTAACTTTCTATTCTAGAATTTCTGTTTTGTAGTGATGGCTTCAAGCTACCTTGAAGAGCCACAAGAAGAGGAAGATCACATTGAAGATGAGCCATATGTCTATGTGGAACCACCACCCTTTGATATACACATACTCACACCAGACCAAAGGGTGGAGTTGCATCGGCTTCAGAGAATGAAAGAGAATTGGGACAAGCCAATGAGATCCCTGGCACGAATGATCCGGGTACACCTCATTAGGCATCGAGCAGAGTTTGAAGAAAGGGAGGTTACACAACTTGAGTTTTATGTTGCTTATGACCTTAAAGAGGTAATGTATTGGGTTCCACCACTCCAGCTGGAAGGTACAAGCATTTCCACTTTAGAACTTCAACTTGAGGAAATTTGCTTGCCTTGTGGTGAGAATATTGCCCATGATCTTGATTCTCATGTGCTCATAAATTAATGTCTTGATCTGATATGTGAAACTAGGAAACTAGATGAGTTGAGAATAGAAAAGCTTGTTAGAGATCATATTGAAGTTTGTTTTGACAAGAGTTATCTATGTGCTTCATTTGATATTGAATCTGAGTTTTTCATTCTTAATGAACCTAGACCTCTTCTTGCACTTTCTGATCTAGGAAATGAACTTGATGTGGATAAGCTCTTGCTTGAGATAGAAAACCCCCAAGCTGAAAATTATCATGAGAATGTGAACATTGTGTATTATTTGGTTGATGGAGATAAAGTTGACTACTTTGTTAAAACTTAGTTTGAGCCTGTAGTTGACTTTGTGTTTCCACCAAATGCTTTTGATTCTCATGAAAATTTGAACCTCAAAGAGCATCTCATGATTCATGATACATCTTTAGTGAAGCTCAATGATGAAAAATCTGTCTATTTTCTATGGACAGTAGTGTGCTCCTTTGCATACTTGGTTCCTTGTTCTCATAGGAGAAGGACCAAAGGTGCATTGGCTCAACCTTTTGATACTTATGATTAGCAAGCACACAAAGTCAAGCTAGAGACTTAAAACAAGCGCGCTTGGGAGGCATTCCCATGTTTATCCATTTTATATATTTCTTTATCTTTCTTTCTTTTGAAACTTTTTAATAAGGATAGTTTATGGGTCTAAGGCTAGACAAAAGGTGAAAGGAGGCCAAGCATTGCAACTCTAGACACCCGCCTTCACTTATCCGCTTTAGCCTATCTCTCCCGGTGGCACAAATCCGAGGCCAAGGGTCCTCTACCACCCAATTCAGCCAATAACTCCAAGTGTATGTCACTCCAACCCTTCTTGTATATACATTTGCTTTTGTCTTGTTGGGGTATTCTCCTTCTCTCTTACTCACACAGAGACTGTATGATTTAAGTGTGGGGGAGGTACCAGGTATTTGATCATGTTTGCTTTGTGATTGAGAGTCTCGTGCATTGCATTGTACATTCATATATGCATAGAAAAACCAAAAAAATTTGAAATTTTTTGAATCATGTAGTTGCATCACTTGCATCTTTAAGATTGAGTCTAGAGCATATAGGTTGCATTCACTTGCACATGGAGCATTGCCTTGTAAAGAACATTTGTTGGCACTGTATTTGACACCCTAGTTAAACATATCAAGTAGCTTAAGCATCTTTTGAAAGGCTTGCATGCTTTGAGCCTTGAAAACTCTTCTTAAAACTTGCTTGCTTGCTTGATATTGGCATTGTTCTTGAAACCAGCTACATCCTGAACTTAGACTTGAATGAACTGAATTTCTCTTGCATATGGGCATTTGCATACTTGATCATGGATCTCATACACATTTGGGTTATCTTTCCCCATTATACCACTCTTTGTTAACCCAAATGGCACTTCCATACCCTTGAACCCTATCCATTATTTGAAGCCTACATTGATTTTCATGAGTGAGGCCTTTTCTGATAGTTTGTCATGTGCAAAATCTTGAGAGTATTGGGGGCGACATGGATTTTTTCTCATCTCTTGCTCGCATAGGGTCATCATTTGAGCTAGGGTGATTAAAGGTGATTAGTGAAGATCTAGGGTGTTTAGTGTTAGATCTACTTGTTTCCTTGCTTGTTGAGAGTTCTTAATGCTATTTTGGTCTTGATCATATCAAAATAGATCTATAGGCATTTTCGCCTGGAAGGTGTTCGATGAAATGCCTGAACCATCTCTTCAATTCTTTTAGTTTGCTTTACCTTAGGGATTAGTTGTTAAAGGAGCTAAGATTGCTATTAGACTTGTTCTCCATGCTTGCTTTAGTCATTACAGTCAAAGTGATTTGATGTATTGGGTGATCATTGCAAAAGAGCATTCATCTAGGGATAGAGCTTGCTTAGTTTTGTTGTTTAGGCATAAGGAGAGTGTTTGATTGATTGCTTGCCACCCTTAGCTTGAGACCTTCCCCCTACATAAAAAAAAAGAAAAGAAAAGAAAAAGAAAAAAAAAAGATTCAATAAGATAGTGGGGAAGGGAAAACAAAAAGTGTTAGAGCTTAGAAATGTGAATTGTGAATAAAAGGGTCCTTAGTGGTTGAATCTTGTAGAAAGAACATTGTTCATTGGGTGAGTGATGTGAGTATGTTTTTCATTATGGGTTACGGGACGAATAAAAGGGGTGTAAAACTTGTATTCACTTAGGATTGGGTAGAATGATGAGGATGGATCCATGTATGCATGAATTGCTCCTAGTCTTAGATAAATTTTGCATAATGATCAAGCTCCTTGATTCTTGAGTGATAGCCACCTTAAAAAGATGCATTGAACCCTCATTTTCATCCATATTAGACCATTTGATCACCTAGCCAAATGATTGAGATCATGTGCCCATTTGTGAGACTTCACCTTGTGTGTGTGTGTGTGAATCAATGTGAGGGCTGGTTAAGAGAACTTGTTGGTTGATAAGCATTGCATCTTGTGTAGAGGCATAAGAGTAATTGATAGGCCTTGTGAAGCTAGAGCATAATAAGAGAGTTTTGCTCATGCTATTTGCTATGTTTCTTTAGGATGTCAAGTTGAGTGTTATGAGTGTTTCTTTTGGCTTTGCTTCCATCCCTATGTCTCTCCTCCTTGTGTTTTGAAAAGATTACTTGAGGACAAGTAAAGGTCTAGTGTGGGGGAGTTGATGTCTTGCATATTTACATGTTTTTAGCATCCATATCTTGTGCATTTTGATCATATAAGTTAGGCATTAGGCATCATTAGGATCCATTTTGCATTCATTTGTCCTTATCAGGTGTTGGAGCATGCTTTGGTGTTATTTGAGGTGTTTGGGAGTTTTATGGCCCAAAAAGAGCTGAAGAATCAAATTTGGCCATGAAAAGAGAAGTAAATCCATGATCTGGTTGAGACAAAGATTAGCATGGACGGAGGAGTTAGAAATGTCTTCTGTTTCTAAGATTTTGTGGATACAAAGAAAATTGAGTTAGCTTTCCAATGGAAGTGGTTTCAAGTCATTTGGAGCTGTATTGGAGGAGTTATGATCAGTTTACTAGAAGCACATCAAGCTGGCCGGGAAGACTGGTCCGGGTACAGCAACCCGGTTGTGGGAAACGAAATTCACACCGTCGATTTTCGATGAACGATTATGGAGGAAAACCGAGTTAACCCGATCTTCCTTGATAAAAGATAGATAGCAAGATAAAAGGTGAATGGTCGCTCGGAGGCGTTTTATTAAAAGTAAGAGTACAAGATTTCTCCGAGAGGAGTAGAAATATGCTAACTTATCGAAACAACAGAACAAGAGGCAGTCAAGACGTCTAAGCCTTGCCGTATTAGTCTAACCACCTAAGTCCTAAGTTCTCTAAGCTAGCAGGAGTTCTCTAAGTCTAAAATCTCGGATCCTCTTCTCTTCTTCTCCAACCCTCCTTATATAGTCACTTTTAGGTCGGTGGCCCGTTTAACCTTTCGTCTTTGGGCCTAAGTTAATCTCTTTTGGAAATATTCCATTTTCCATCGATCTTCGTAGTTATCCTCGAGTAAAGACATTTATCTGCGGAAACTTGACATTTATCCCACTTTAATAAGTTAGGATAAACCGTCATAGCTCTTACTGGACTTGGGTTTCCAAAGTCGTAAGTGAGCCTGTGGACAAGTTTCAAGCCCTCGAACGTTCGTATTATTTCTCGGAAAGATTATCTTTTCCGCAAAATAAATCGTATAGTCTAAAGAATCGATGTTCGAGGTGATCGTCCCTATTTTTACACGATACATTTTGCGGAAGAACCAACCTTCCTTGCTCTAGTTGCATTACTTCGAGGATAACTCCAATCGAATTGAACCAAAGAATGTTAGGTCCGTAACTAGGGTGCTACAACTTCACGGAAACCACAAGGTGCGATCTAAATCGGACGGGCTGGGAACAGACTGGATGTTCTGGCGCCCGGGGCCTGCACGGGCGAGCTGGTGCCCGGCGCCCGGACGAGCTGGCGCCCGGCGACTGGACGAGCTGGCGCCAGCGGGGAGCTGGCGCCACGGCGCTGGACAATCTGGCGCCGGCGCTCGACGAGCTGGCCCGGCGCCAGCAGCAGGCGAAGCTGGCGCCTGGAAAAGCTGGCGCCCGCGCCTGGGCCAGCAGGCGAGCGGCGCCGGCGCCGGGCCAGCAGGCGAGCGCGCCGGCGCCGGGCGCATGCGGCGCCTGGTGCCAGCACGGCGAGCCGGCGCCGCCCAGTGCCAGAACGGGCGAGCGGCCTGGCGCCAGTGCCAGCGGGCGGCGCTGGCGCCGGTGCCAACAGGCGAGCGGCGCCCGCGCCGTGCCAGCAAGGCGGCGCCAGCGCCGCGTGCCAACAGCAGGCGAGCGGCGGCGCCGACCTTGGTCATGCCTGTTCTTTTCAATCCAACCTTTGTTGATCCTTTTGCAGAAAGTCCAGACAGAAATGATCTTAGCCGTTGATTTGAGATAACCGTTTTGACCCCAACAGTTAGCCACCCAGCCCGTAAGACTTCGGAGACGAATTTGCGGGCGAGTGACTTAAGTTTGAAAATCGAAATTTTTGGCTAAGAGTATTTTATTGCGAAAATCCCCATATTCTTTGTAAGTAGTTGCTCATTACTCCTCATTCTTCACACACTCCTCCTTTTCTCAACTTCTTCCTCTTTTGCTCTCTCAAAGAAGATGTCTTCCTCTCAAGTCAAAAGAAGGATTCGTCGAGATGGGTGAGGCCAGTCAGGCATCGCCGGTTTAGCTGTTCACGAAGCCACTCCGTCTCTCATTGCTGGTTTGACTCTTTCAATGACTGTCGGCTGGCGCTAGCTCGAACCAGTGAGAAGAAGCGCCTAGCGCTCCTTCTCCGCCTGTGCCTACGTCTCCAATACCTCTTTTGAGGCTCCCTCGATGCCCCTTTCCGTGGGAAGGGCAGTCATCCCGGCAGATTCCCGACGTTCAGGATCGTCCTTCAGGCTCCTCTACCGCTCCGATCATAATTTCCCAGCACCCTGTGCTGCACCATTGCCCAAGGGGCGTTCGAGGGCCGGTGCCGTGACCGGGGCGACGAAGAGAAAGAGGTGCGCTAAGAGCGAAGCGGGCGAGCCTTCGGGATTGTTGTCGCAACATCGTTCCAAGGTTTTGATTTTGATTTATCCGTAATTCTTCTTTTCTTTCTTTTTGCGATGATCCTTACCCTTTCTTTTGCGGACAGTTTGTGTCGCTGATCGATGGGATGCTTGGTGAATGCAGATAGGAGGTTGCGCATTTGTCGAAGGAGTTGGAGTCGTCGCATGAAGCGTTGAAGCGTGCCGAGGCTGCATTGCAGACCATCGAAAACACCCATGCTGCCCAGACTTCTCAGCTTGAAGTTCGAATCGGCGACCTCGAACGCGACCTCGGGAAGACCGCGAGTTCGTTGCTCAAAGTGAAGAAGGAGAAGAAACACAAATCCTCGGAAGTCCGTCGTCTCCAACAGACGATCCAGAACTACGAAGAGACGAGTGCTCGCAAGTCGGCAGAGACTGTTGATCCCCGCGGCGACTTCTTTGCTCGTTTGACGAGGATGGCCAGTTTTATCGAATCTCTGATAGCTGTCCGTAATAGCTACTTGGCTTTGGCGGGAATCGAAGGGACCTTGGGCGAGCTTCAGCTGTTTAGGGGCAACGAGGCCCTAACTCTGGATTCCGAGGAAGCCAGGTTGTTATATTGCAAAAGAAGAGTTGGCGCTTCTGAAGGGAACTTTGACTCGATTCTCGCTGGTCTGAAGTCCGAGTGCACCCTTGTACCGGATTCGGAGGGCTCGGAGGATCAGGTCCATGCAGCAGAGGATCGTGAGGCTGGCGCGGATGAGGCAGGCAGTGGAGGTGCGACCTAGGGAGTTGATGGCGAGGCCATTCCTGCTGCGGGTGAGTTTGAGGATGAAGGTGATGCTCCGATGAGCGTCTTGGTTTACCAATCCCTTGAAGGAATTTTATTTTGTTTGTGTTGCGGCTGCTATGAGGCCATGATGTATTTTTTCGGGACTGGCCGTTGGTGGCTTCGAATCCCTGCCCTTTTTAGGGCGTTTGTTAAACTCGCGGCTCAGTCTATAATATTTCGGGTTTTATGACTTTTCAAATGAACTTCTGTTTATCGAAGTTAGAGGGACAGGGTGTGAGTTGTCGTCTCATTCCTGCCTCTCAGATGATCACCGTATCCATCGATCGTACAAAGCGAGATTTTTCGCGGCTTACTGATTTACGCGAAGGTTCGTGAAACGAATAGACTTAAGTGAAGAGACAAGTTTTGGGATCTCGTATCGGGTACTGATACTATGCCTATGAGATGTCAAGATCCAGCATGGCTGGGTTTAGGGCAAGACCTAGGTTTACTCTCGGACTGAGGCTTTGCGATGACAAGTCGGCTTTCGTTTTGCCTGTTTGCGATTTTAACCTGACTCGTACCGTTTTAAAATCCGCGAATTGTTATCGGCTTATATGATTTGTTTAGGTGCGAATCGAGCTACTTCCGTTTGGAAGAGCTAACCAAAATTTTGGACTTCTTGTATAGCGCGCTATGTTATCCTTGTCGGATGTAAGAGAGCCTACCTTAGAGGGTGGCTTATTGTATGTTTAGGACGTTAGAGTTCGCTTGTTGTGATCAGCAACAATGAAATGATACCGTTTTGAGGTGCGTTTGTATGTTTTGAGTTCAAGAGACAAAGATTTCGTCTGAAACATTTTGCGGATAAGAATGTCCTTCAAGCGTTAGCAACGTCTCGCAGTGCTGAAGGTCGAGTTTTTCTTGTGCCGCATTTCGTGGTTGAAACGCTTGCGGGCTTGGGGATGTTTTGCGTATGTTCGCAGCCAGAAAACTGTTGTTTCCGTTTTGACGCGGGACCAAGGGGTCCCGTAAATTTGACCCAGGGAGAAACCTCTACATTCACTTTGCTTCGTGAAGTGTTGGCCTTCCGGGATTTGTTTTTTGGATGTGATAATTGCTTCGTGGATACTAGATCCGTTGTCGTTGCCGTTTAGTAGTTGGCGAAATGTATTGTCTATAAAGAGTTTCGAAAGTTTCATAATTTTCGAAATTCGTGGGAGTATCTGAGTATCGCACCCCCCCCTTTTTTAATCGGGGGGGATAGCTGAACCCGCCGGTTAGCGAGTTGCCTACGTACCCCTTCCGGGGATCAAGCCATCTCGTAGTTCTTTGTATCGCGTCATTGTTAGTGATAGTATTTTTTAAGATGCATCAGCGTTCCTAGTTCTTGGGATTTTACGTCTTGCATGTTCGCGATTTAATGAACGGGTCGGACCACTTTTATGACTTTGTATGGTCCTTTCCAGTTTGCTCCCAGTTTTCCTGCGTTTCGTTCGGCAGTGTTTTGGAAGACTTTGCGTTAGACTAAATCGCCTTCTCTGAACCTGCGATGGCGTATGTTCGAGTTGTAGTACCTTGTGGCAGCATGCTGGTAATTTTGGATTCGAATGAGCGCCTGGTTGCGGCGTTCATTGATAAGATCGAGATTGTCCAGCATCATAGCATCGTTTAAATCTTCGTTTGGGGAGGAATCTTCTCCGTACTCCGGGTACTCTACTTCCGGGGATCATGCATTCTGTTCCGTAAACGAGGGCGAATGGGGTTTCTCCCGTAGCCCATCTCGGGGTTGTACGATGCGACCAAAGGACTCCTTCGGGCTCCTCTGCCCATTGCCCCTTTTGGCGTCTAAGCGCTTTTTAGTCCATCAAGGACGGTCTTGTTGATGGTTTCTGCCTGGCCGTTGCACTCGCGGATATCAAGTCGACTTGGTAAGTCGTATCTTCCACTTCTATGAAACGCCACCGAACCGGGTAGAGATGAACTGAGACCCGTTGTATGTCACGATTTTGTAAGGGACTCCGTGTCTGGTGATTATGTTCTTCCATACAAAGTTCTCGACTTGTGTTGGGGTCAAAATCGGTCAATGACGAAATCGTTACCCGAAAGTCCTCGAAAGAAAAGCCAAGGCGACGATCAAAGCCCGCGGTCGTCGATAAAACTCACGGGAAGGCTCGTCCACTCCCATCTGGCCAGCAGCGTAAGGGTCCTGGCCCATCCGTGCAATCATCTCATGATCTCGGGCAATGGCGGCATCTTGGTCCCTTAAAACCCATGTCCGGATCGTCCGAGATCTACAATGAGTCTTCCGCAAAGCCTTCCCGATTGTTTAAAAGATTCGTCTTTTAACACATCTAAAGCTTCGAAGCCTCGTTGCTCACATCCTTGAAAACGGAAAGTCTACAAATCCAAGTCCATCTCAATCCCGATACCGAGGAGTCGATTATCTCGAAATCTACGGCTAAAGATCTTCCCAAAACTCAAAGATTTCCCGCAAACGACTAACGGGGGAAAGATCGAACAACGAAAAAACCCACAGACGGCAAGACGGCCTGGCACGCGGCGTCCGCATGCCTGACCACCGCCGGCTGAGCTGCGGCACGCTGGACCGGCCACGCCGACGGCACGCTGCGATGGGGCGGCCTGGCGCGGCGGCACCCGGCCTGGCGCCCGGCGGCTTTCCACCGCGGGCGGCTGGCGCCCAGCACTGCCTGGCGCCCGGGGCGTGGGCGACCTGGCGCCCGTGGCCCGTCAGCAGGCGGCCTGGCGCCGGTGGCACCGTCAGCGGGCGGCCTGGCGGCGGCACCCGGCCTGGCGTCGGTCCACGGCCCTCGTCTGGTCTCGGTCCTATCGTGCCGGTCCGATCCCATCTTAGCTTGTTCGGATCAATACGCAAGATTGAGTGCGATCACGGTTATTCTAGAACACCAATATCTCGACTATACAAGGAATTGGGGTTCCTTCGAACACGAAACCTTCAAAGCCGTTCTTCGAAAACCGTAAAAGCGCCTAAAGCCAAGCGTGGCCAAAATGGCCCACTTACGATTTTCGAAAAGAAGGATAACTATGGCGGTTTTCTTTATTCTCACATAAGAGATAAATGTCAAGTTTCCAGAAGATAAATGTCAAGTTTTCGAAGATAAATGTCAAGTTTCCGATAAACACGAAGATGGGACGAAAATGGAAAAAGCCCGATTCAGCCCGAGAAGATAGACCGTCTTAAGAGGAGTATATAAGGAGAGCTTTGAGCAAAACCAGATCACAAAACTTTCAGAGCACTTAGCACTTAGAGCGTTTTAGCTTTCTTTTCTGTTTTCATTAGCGAGCTGCGACTCTACTAGGTTAGATCTAGGCGGCGGACTAGCGGACCTTTCGACAGCACTTGTAGCTTCTTACCTGTTGTTCACGCTCAAAGCGAATTCAGAAATAAGATATTTTTCCGCTCTACTTTATGATTTTTATTTCGACTTAAAACTGATTGTTTGTGCGCGGCCAGCAGATATCGGGACCTTTAAGGAAGATCGGGTTAACTTCGGTTTTCCTCCACAAATCTTATCGGAAATTGGCGGTGCGAATTTCGGTTCCACAGTTTGGCTAGAAGGAGGAGGGGGTTACGGATCTATCTATCTCATAGCTGCAGCTTCGATCATGTCTACCGATGGCACCAAAGATCAGCCAGCTAGACGGAACACCCGTCGCAAGCGTTGAAGACTCCAGCTGGAGATCGTCCGCAGTCACTGCTGATGCAAACACTGGCCTCAGGCAGATGAAGGAACTGTTTACCTCCGCCCGGGCAGGAACAAGACAAGCTGATAACCTGCTTCGCCAAAACAGGTCGACACCTTAACTGCGAGGAGCAAACTGCCAGCGGATCCACCAAGACGCGCGGCGAAGAATCGACCGGATCTCGAAGCGCGCGAAAAGATGCCCGAAAGAGCCCACTCAGGAAGCGGCTCGAAAGGACAGCAAAGCGACCTCGCAGAACCTTCCACTCACGGGGAAACGAAGCGGCGTCGGCGATCGATCTAGATATCAGCGACCAATCAGATCCTTCCGATGAAGGCGCTGATATCCCCAGAGGACCGAAGCCAGTCCGCTTCGGCAGGCGGTATCCTTCGATAGGCCCATGACAGAAGAGGAAGAAGAACTCTACTGGATGGAGCGGGAAGAACTCGCGGAAGATCTAACTCGGATCTATCGCGACCAGCGCCGACAAACTTCGAGGAACGCCGGCAGCAATAGCGAGATCCATGATCTCCAGCGAATCTCTCCGTGGCGGTGAAAGCGGTGAAATCGCAAATCCATCAGCGACCAGTTCCGCCGAGATCGATAGACTTCGAGGAACGCCGTTCACCGCTTCGGATCACGGAAACACGCATCTCAGACCCGGTATGGCGATACACGGATCCTAAGTCGCACCTGCAGTCTTTCGGATCGCAATGGGTAGGTGCAAACTCCGGGCGCGAGCGAGGCTGGTCATTGTCTTCTCTTCGCCGAGAACCTCAAAGCTGCGCTAGAATGGTTCTCGGCTCAAAGGAACTCCATCGAAGCTTCCCAACTGGCCTCGGCGTTTCTCAAACAATACTCCATGTTCATGGACAGAGCGTCCGGCGTGGATCTATGGAGTCTAGCTCAGAAGGAGGACGAAGTCGCTCCGCGACTTCATCGCGATGGTTCAATCTGGTGATGGCAGAGTAACAGGCATCAGCGACAATGTCGCATCGGCTACGAGGAAAACTCTCTGGTACAAGTCGAAGTTCCAAAGTGGATACTACTGGAAAAGCCGCGGACAATCCAGGATACTTCCACAAGGCAACGGACTTCATCATCATGGAAGAAGAGATGAAGCTTCTATCGCGAAGCATGGACCACGAAAGCGTCCTCGAAAAGAAAACCTCTCGTGAGCGACAAAACGTCCATCACGAAGGGAAGGCGCCCAAGGCAAGCATAACTATGCCATCAACTCGAGCAAGGCAGAACCTCCGGAAACACCTGGACCAGGAACCAGTACAAGGATAATTCCTACTGCGAAGTTCCGAAACGAGAGGTCACTCCACCGCGAACTGCAAGGTTCGGCGGCCGCTCGCCATAAAGCTCCTCACCGGCTAACTATCAAAGGTCAAAGTATAAAGGACTTGCTCGGACTCCGACCCAAAGACCAATAAAACTGTCTCCGAGGACCGCGCAACCGAAAATCAATCGAGGCGGAAGAAGACAGGACGACCAAGGGAACAACAGCATCGCGAGGGTAAACATGATCATCGGAGGATCACATTTCTACCAAGACTCTGTCTCGTCGATAAAAGCCTACGGGCGAAAAGCCGAGACAAGTTCCAACTGGTTCCCAGACAGCGATGTTCCTAACCACACGATCGCTTCGAGGAGGGACCGTCGGAATCGACACACCTCACTCGCGATCCTTTGGTTATCGACCTGGTAATCAGGATCTCGAAGTCGGCCGCATTCTCGTCGATATAGAAGCACGGTCAGCGTCATCTTCAGCGACACCCTCTACAGGATGAGGATCCCACTTGGGGAAGTCGTCCCTGAGCCAAAACTTTGACGGGTTTTTCGGGCGTCACTACCATGACCCTCGGAGAATCGAGCTCCCGGTCATGGCGAAGGAAGTCACAAAGATCGTCGAGTTTGCAGTAGTCGACAACCCGCCATCTACAACGCCATCATGAGAATCCCTTGGATCAACTCCATGAAGGCAGTACCATCCACATATCACCTCGGTATCAAGTTTCCGACTCCGACCGGAACCGCAGCCATCAGGGTAGTCAGAAACAATCGAGACTCTGTTACCTGGCGAGTTCAAACTGCGAAAGATTGGAACCCCTGCGGCCAACCGAAGCGAGCAAAGGAATCACACAACATTCCGAGAACTTCGAAGAAAGATGATCCAGTATGATCCGAACAGGCGATTCAAGACAGCGACAAAGCCTCCGAGTCCACCGCCGTAAAAGCGGACAGCTCGACCCCGCACAAACCACCGATCCGACCAGCACGATCAGACGGCAATACGGGAGTAAAGCGTCTGCGCAACTATCAGAACTTCTGAGATGGCTTGATCCTCGAAGAAGTGCGTAGGCAGCTCGAAACCGGCGAGTTCAGCTATCCCCTCACCAAAAGGGGACTGGAGTCGCGTATACTCTATACTCCCACAAAAGCGAAAAATCCGCATGTACTCAAACTTTTGAAATTTTAATAAAATTCTTTCTATCTTTTATGCTCACTTAAGCGTATCAGCGGCGAAAACGAAAATCATATCTTCAAAAGAAGCGAGGCGTCGCAACTTCTTAAAAGATAACAAAACTTCGTATCATCCGCAAAAGACAGTCCACCTGCGACTTAAAATAACTCCACGTCGATTGGCCCGACGGACGGGCAAGAAGCGTTTCACTCAATACAAACTCGTAGTCAGACCTACAAGGTCCTCTTACATCCGACAAGGATATCATAGCGCTATACAAGAAACCCAAAATTTTGGTTTAGCGTCTCGGATAAACTCGAAGATAGCTCGATTCTTTTAACACAAGTCATATAAGCCGGCGACTAGTCGCGGACTTTAAGCGAAAAGAATCAGGAAGAAATCACTAACAGGCAAAAGCGAAAGCCGATCAGTCATCGCACAGCCTTAAAGCTGAGAGTAAGCCTAGGTCTTGCCCTAAACCCAGTCTTGCTGGATCTTGACATCTCACAGACATAGTATCCATGAGATCCCAAAACATGTCTCTTATCGCTACACCTAAAGCTTCGCTAAAAGTAGCATACGGACCAGCGACAAAAAGAGTTAGGATACAAAGTGAATACTGCATCCTTCCCTCTACACTTGGCGAAAGTATAAATCAAAACAAAAGGCGAAATCTAGCAAATTCTCATATTCATAAAGTCCGCAAAAGCGGCGGGTTCAAAGCCACCAACGGCCAGTCCCAAAACATAAGAATGCAACCTCCAACGGTTGCAGAATAAAACTCTAAAAGCGGCCACACGGCCAAAAATACAATTCACAAAAGGAAGTCAACATTGAGAAATCTGATCACGGAAATCCCAAATGAACTAGCAGGCTGGTCCACTTCCTCATTCCGTGGCGTTCCCACCACCCTCGGCGTTCTCATCGGCTCCGGCCTCCACCGTATCCTCGGAAACCTCGATAGGTTCCCATAGTCTCCGGACTCTTTCTTCAACCGGAGGAACCAAGGACTCAGTATGAGCTCGGCCATGAAATCCTTCATCTCAGCAATCTCGAATCGAGAACCCGGCACTCGCGAAATCACCAACAAACTCCTAAGCTTCTTTAAAACATCGAAACTCAGCAGCAATTCCGCCCGTCGCCACCTCAGCTGCGACCATCCTTCTTCCTCTCCTTTCGCCCGAGCGAGCTCGAGCATGAAGCTCAGCTTGCCGCGTTCTGCGCCTTTACCTCTTGTCGGGCGGAAAAGCTCGCTCTGCTTCTGTGGTCTTGAAGTTAGCAATCCTGGATTTGCGGAGCTTCGAGTCAGCGCCTCGCTAAACACTCTTAGTCCCTGCATAAACTCAAGATCAGCAAGCATGCTTATATACAGATTGAGCGTAAGGTTAAGAAGTTGAAGGGCCAAACCTCGTTGACCGTTGGGAGCCCTCGGCAAAAACCGTTGTTTCTCCTCATCCTCCAGCAACTCATCAGTAACAAACTCGGAGGAAGGCCATCAAAGAAGTTGTTGGGTGGAAAATCGCTGGCTCCGCCTTTTCCGTTGGAGCAAAACTAGGTTTTCTCCCAGCGGTGAAGGATCTTCGAGCCTTCCCCATCATCGATTTCCTTCCCTTACGAGATCTCTGTCTCGCCTCCGGTAGAACCGATGACGGTTCGGCATCATCGACGGGACAGGATCTCGGGACCGATAAAGTCTAACCGCCTCGAATCCGTTCGAGGGTGAAGGACTTCAGAAAAACGGCCTTTGGCGAAGAAGATCTCTCTTGAAAAAGATCACCATGCAAATCTTGCGATAGGGTTGTTCCCTACAAAGCGAAACTTTTCACTAAAACTCGCACTTCGAAATGGTGAAATAGACAACAGGTTTTCATCATTATTACCTCGGTTGAAGTTCCATACTTGCGGAAATAGATGGAGGCAGCTCTTCTCGACAGACTCACCATCAATTTGGACGAAGAAGAAATGCTCCTGCCACGATTTGGGATTAGTAGTCCCTGAATCACGGCCATATCCTTCTTAGGCAGCATGGAGTAGTAACCGTCGCTCCCGTCGGCAGTGCCCCAAAGACCTTCGAAATCGCCGGGACCAAGATCAATCCCGAGTTCATAGCTAGCGATCAGTACGCCAAGCCAACTCTCCAAGGCAGGAACGCTGAGCTGGCTGATCGAAAGTTCAAGCGGTGAAGCGCACGAACAATGGCACCAGGGATCGGGAACCACATACGGCGACGTGAAGAAAGCCTAGTAACATGTAAAGAAACCTTGCGGAGGATTCCTTGCACTCGTTACCAACGGAATCGAATTTAACTCCTTCAGAACCTGGTAAAATCTCGAAGAACCTTGAGATATTTACGAAACCAAGCTCGTAAAAGGAGCACCAGGCTGCCTCGGAGGTCTCCTCGAACAGGGATCTCTGAAAGTGTTGGGAGCGAACCTACAAGGGCTCGGTATACGCATTCTTCGCTCCTCCTCGACCAACTCCTCCGCTTCACCGTCACATGGCAGGAGAGTCATCCGAGGATGAATGGGAAAAGATTTTCTCTTTGAGGATCTTGAAGACATTGTTCTTAAAGAGAGAGAAAGGATTCTTGAGAGAGAGTAAATTTCTTATGATGAAGTAAGAATGAGATTTCTTACTCCATCCTTATAAAGGAGGTAAAATCACTATTTACCCCAACTTTCGCAAGCGACATCTCTACACCTTCCCATACGGCTATACCGCAAGCTAGGATCCGACAGGCACTACGGTTCCTAGCTAGCTGGGGCTAACTGTTGGGGTCAAAATCGGTCAATGACGAAATCGTTACCGAAAGTCCTCGAAGAAAAGCCAGCGACGATCAAAGCCAAGAAACGGGTCGCCGCCGATAAAACTCACGGGAAGGCTCGTCCACTCCCATCTGCGCCAGCAAGGGTCCTGGCCCATCCGTGCAATCATCTCATGATCTCGGGCAATGGCGGCATCTTGGTCCCTTAAAACCCATGTCGGATAGTCCGAGATCTACAATGAGTCATCCATAAAGCCTTCCCGATTGTTTAAAAGATTTGTCTTTTAACACATCTAAAGCTTCGAAGCGTCGTTGCTCACATCCTTGAAGACGGAAAGTCTACAAATCCAAGTCCATCTCAATCCGATACTCGAGAGTCTCGATTTCTCGAAATCTACGGCTAAAGATCTTCCCAAAACTCAAAGATTTCCGAAGCGAATAGCGGGGAAAGATCGAACAAACGAAAAACCCACAGATGGCAAGACGGCCTGGCACCGGGCGGCACGCACGCAGCCGCCTGGCACCGGCAGCACCGCTGACGCGGCCGGCGGGCCGGGCCCGCCCACCTGCCGTCCAAGGCCCTCGCCCTGGTCACCGGTGCTATCGTACCGGTCCGATCCCATCTTAGCTTGTTCGGATCAATCTACGCAAGTTTGGTACGATCCCAGTTATTCTAGAAGACCAATATCTCGACTATACAAAGAATTGGGGTTCCTTCGAAACACGAAACTTTCAAAGACCTTTCTTTGAAAAACCGTAAAAGCGCCTAAACGGCCCAGCGTGGCCAAACGCCCACTTACGATTTTCGAAGAAGGATAACTATGACGGTTTATCTTTATCCTCACATAAGAGATAAATGTCAAGTTTCCCCAAGATAAATGTCAAGTTTTCCGAAGATAAATGTCAAGTTTCCCGATAAACACGAAGATGGACGAAAATGGAAAAAGCCCGATTCAGCCCGCGAGAAGATAGACCGTCTTAAGAGGAGTATATAAGGAGAGCTTTGAGCAAGAAGCAAACCAGATCACAAAAACTTCCAGAGCACTTAGCACTTAGAGCGTTTTAGCTTTCTTTTTCTGTTTTCATTAGCGAGCTGAGACTCAACTAGGTTAGATCTAGGCGGCCGGACTAGCGGACCTTTCGACAGCTCTTGTAGCTTACTTCTTACCTGTTGTTCACGCTCAAAACGCGAATTCAGAAATAAGATCTTTTTCCGCTCTACTTTACGATTTTTATTTCTCGACTTAAAACTGATTGTTTCGTGTGCGGCCCATATCCGGGACCTTCAAGGAAGATCGGGTTAACTCGGTTTTCCTCCACAAATCTTTATCGGAAATTGACGGTGCGAATTTCGGTTCCCACAACTTGTACGTCTTTGATACTTGCGTAGGAATCTGCCTCTACCCATTTTGAGAAGAAATCCGTGAGGACCAGGAGAAAATGTTTCTGCTTCGAGTTATGCAATGGCCCGACAATTTCCATGGACCATCGCATAAAGGGATACGGGGATGAGATGGACGGGAGGACTTCCGCGGGCTGATGGATCGTTGGTGCATGCCTTTGGCATTTTTCGGCTTTTCGAGCGAACTTCTCGCAGTCTTTGATCATAGTTGGCCAGTAATAACCGTGGCGTTTTATTTTGACTGCGAGAGATCTTCCGCCGGAATGGTTTCCGCACGACCCGGAATGGACCTCCTCCATTACTCTTCTCGCTTTTTCGCCTTTGGCGCAGGTCATGAGTGGGCTGGAGAATCTCCATTTGTAGATTTCTCCTTCTACCGTTACGTAACACGCGGCCTGGGTCTTGATTTTGCGGGCTGCCCACTTTTCGGTGGTAAGCATTCCTTTGATTATGTATGCTCGGATCGGTTCCAGCCAAGGGCTGTCGCAGCCATATTCCGACTGATCCATGTTTTCTTCCGGTGGGTCGTCTATTTCCTCCGTGTTTTCGATTTGTGGTCGAATAAGATTAGCGATCACCGGCGGTTCGATGCTTGGATTTTCAATGAACTCGACGGGAATTACCCGACTTAGCCCATGATCCGAACTTGATGCGAGTGCGGCCAAGGCATCCGCCTGAGTGTTTTCGGAGCGAGTAATCCTAGTGAGGGCGAAATTGTCGAAGTTTCGGGAGAGATCTTGGATGAGTTTAAGATATGCGTCCATTCTTTCGTCCCTTGCTTCGTATTCCCCGCTGTACTGGTTTGCGACTAACGAGAGTCGCAGTAGCGTGAATGTTGCGGATTTTCAGCCCTTGGGCTAGTCGTAAGCCTGCAACGAGTGCCTCATATTCGGCCTCGTTGTTTGACGCATGGAACTCCAATCGGAATGATTGTTCCAAGATTTCGTCAGTCGGAGATGTGAGCCGGATTCCGATCCCGGACCCTTGTTTGGACGATGATCCGTTGACTTGAAGGATCCAAGTTGAGTTTGGTTCCGAGTTTGTCATATCTCCCATGGGCAATTCCAACAAGAAGTCTGCCAATACTTGAGACTTTGCGCAGGTTCTTGGGCGGTACTCTACGTCGTACTCACTTAGTTCGATTGCCCATTTTGCAAGTCGTCCTGACTGACTCGGACTGTGCAAAACCGTTCGCAAGGGGAAGGTGGCGAGGATCACAATGGTATGCGACTGAAAATACAGCCGGAGTTTTCTTGCTGACGTTACGACTGCGAACGCCAGCTTTTCCATCGGGGATACCGGTCTCGGGCGTAGAAGATTGGTTTCTGCTCACGCGTTCTTCTCTAATCAAAACGCGCTTACCGCTGTTGTGGATACTGCGATGTACAGGAACAAGGGTTCTCCCCCCACTGGTTTTGGGAGGACGGGAGGAGTGGCCAGGTAATGCTTTAGCTGTTGGAAAGCTTTTTCGCACTCCTCTGTCCACTCGAATTTCTTTTTCCCTTTTAATGTGTCGTAAAGGAAGGCATTTGTCCGTTGAGCGAGATAAAGCGGTTTAAGGCGCGACTCTTCCTGTCAGCCTTTGGGACTTCTCTTTTGGTTTTGGCGAGACCATTTCTATTAAGCGCTTATCTGTTTGGGGTTAGCCTCGATTACGACCGTGACTAGGTAGCAGAAATTCTCCGATGCTACGGCGAATCTACATTTAGCGGGTTCAATTTTATATTGTGTAAATTCAACCTTGCGAAACACTCTTCCAGATGGGAAGCGTGGTCGTGTTCGTCAAGGGATTTTACGAGCATGTCATCGATGTATACCTCCATAGTTTTTCAAGCTGCTCGGAAAACATTGGTTGACGAGTCGATGGTAAGTAGCGCGCGTTTTGAGGCGAAAAGCATTACTTTATAGCAATACGTCTCGCGGTCAGTGATGAATGCGGTCTTCGCGATCATCCGGGTTCATCATAATTTGACTATACCCGAGAAGGCCCATAAATGATAAAGTTTGTTTCTTGATGTTGCTTGACAAGTCTGTCGATATGCGGAGTGGAAAGCAATCTTTTGGACAAGCTTTGTTGAGATCGGTGAAGTCGACGCAGACTCGCCATTTGCCGTTTTTTAACTACTGACTGGGTTAGCGAGCCAGTCCGGTACTGACTTCCGTTATTGACCCTACTTTAAGGAGTTTTCAACTTCCTCGTTTACCGCGGTGCACGTTCTGGTCCTAGTTTCCACCTTTTTTGCTTGACGGGTTTGTAGGTTGGGTCAATATTGAGCTCATGGCAAGTTATGCCGATGTCGATCCCTGGCATATCCTCCACAGCCAGAATGTGCTGAGGTTCTTTTGAGACAGGCTATGAGCTCTGTTCTCAAAGGTTCGCGGAGGTTGGCTCCGATCTCGACGCATCGTTGCGGGAACGATTCATCTAGGCAGACCGAGATTACTGGTTCACAAGTTGGTTCGCGCTTCCCGTCTAGGGCTTCGATCCTCTGAAATTGCCAGAAGACGTTCGAGTCTTGTTCTGGGGCATTCTCATTGGGAGTAGGCTTTACCTTTTGCTTTGGGAGGTTTCGACTGCTGAGTTTTTCTTTTCAGCTCGGCAGCGAAACATACTTGCGCCATCCTGTGATTTCCTTTTATAGTTTCGATTCCGAGAGGGGTTGGAAACTTTTGACACAGATGGAACGTTGAAGGGATCGCTCGCATGGAATTCAGCCACGGAGTACCGATGATCGCGTTATACGATGTTGGACGGTCGATGACTAAGAATTCCGTTATTTTGGCGACACTCCCGGCTTTAACCAAGAGGCTGATCGAACCGAGAGTCATAGTAGCATCTCCCGAGAGTCCGAATATTGGATTAGGTTCTTCCGTGACGGCGCACAGGTTGACCTCCATTCTCTCGAGGGTAATTTTGTAGATAATGTTGGCCGAGCATCCGGTGTCGACTAACACTCTTGCTACGTCAATGTCTTGGATCGTTAGTTCGATTACAAGGAGATCATTGTAGGGTTTGGCCTGGTCGGCCGTTGCCTGATCCTTGAAAGAAACAACATAGCTGGCTACTGGAGCGGACATCCTGTATCTTTTATTGCTTAGTGACTTTCGAGTTAGAGAATTCGTCCCCCCCTCCTTCTAGCGCCAAACTGTGGGAACCGAAATTCACACCGTCGATTTTCGATGAACGATTATGGAGGAAAACCGAGTTAACCCGATCTTCCTTGAAGGTCCGAATTCTCTGCGTAATCACTTTTCGAATTGATAAAAGATAGATAGCAAGATAAAAGATGAATGGTCGCTCAGAGGCGTTTTATTAAAAGTAAGAGTACAAGATTTCTCCGAGAGGAGTAGAAATATGCTAACTTATCGAAACAACAAAACAAGAGGCGGTCAAGACGTCTAAGCCTTGCCGTACTAGTCTAACCACCTAAGTCCTAAGTTCTCTAAGCTAGCAGGAGTTCTCTAAGTCTAAAATCTCGGATCCTCTTCTCTTCTGCTCCTACCCTCCTTATATAGTCACTTTTAGGTCGGTGGCCCGTTTAACCTTTCATCTTTGGGCCTAAGTTTATCTCTTTTGGAAATATTCCATTTTCCGTCGATCTTCGTAGTTATCCTCGAGTATTGAAATTTATCTGCGGAAACTTGACATTTATCCCACTTTAATAAGTTAGCCCGTGGACAAGTTTCAAGTTCTCGAACGTTTGTATGATTTCTCAAAAAGATTATCTTTTCCGCAAAATAAATCGTATAGTCTAAAGAATCGATGTTCGAGGTGATCGTCCCTATTTTTACACGATACATTTTGCGGAAGAACCAACCTTCCTTGCTCTAGTTGCAACACTTCGAGGATAACTCCAATCGAATTGAACCAAAGAACGTTAGGTCCGTAACTAGGGTGCTATGACTTCACGGAAACCACAAGGTGCGATCTAAATTGGACGGGCTGGGAACAGACTGGATGTATTGGCGCCCGGGGCCAGCACAGGCGAGCTGGCGCCCGGCGCCCGGACGAGCTGGCGCCGGCCGGGCCAGCACAGCGAACTGGCTCCGGCGCCTGACGAGCTGGCGCCGGGCCTGGACGAGCGGGGCCTGGACGAGCTGGCGCCGGCGCTGGACGAGCTGGCGCTCGGCCGCGCGGCCGGGCCAGCACGGCGATAGCGCCGGCGCTGGACGAGATGGTGCCGGCGCCGGGGCAGCAGGCGAGCTGGCTCCCGGCGACGAGCTGGCCCCGCACCCGGGCCAGCGGCGAGCTGGCGCCGGCGCCTGGACGAGCGGCGCCGGGCCAGCACTGGCCAGCCGCGCCGGGACCTTGGTCATGCCTATTCTTTTCGATCCAACCTTTGTTGATCCTTTCTGCGGAAAGTCCGCAGACAGGAAATGATCATAGCCGTTGATTTCGAGATAACCGTTTTCGACCCCAACACCGGTCGGGAGAGAAGCGCTGGATGAGACCAGGCCGGGAAGACTAGGCCGGGTTGGGCGGTTTGGCTCAACCCTGACCGTTTTCACCCTCTTTTCCTATTGGTTGAAGCCTAATTGACCCTAGGGACCTTTTAGTATTTTTCTATGATGTTTTTTAGGGCTTCTAAGCCTTGTATAAATACTTTATATCTCCCAAAGTGGGAGTATCTCATTTTCTCTCAAGACTTTGCCTCATATTGTAAAAGCTTGAATCTTTTTATCAATCTAAGGAAGTTCTTCATCTTATATCTTGTTTCTCCTTCTCACAAACATGATTAGCCTTGAATCTCACATACATTTAAGGTTTTTCATGGAGATTAGTGAGTAGACACACTTTGGATTCATGGGCTAGGGTGATTAAAGTTAATTAGTGAAGATCTAGGGAGTTTAGTGTTAGATCTACTTGTTTCCTTGCTTGTTGAGAGTTCGTAATGTTGTTTGGGTCTTGATCATATCAAAATAGATCTATAGGCATTTCTGCCAGGAAAGGTGTTCGATGAAATGCCTGAACCATCTCTTCAATGCTTTTAGCTTGCTTTACCTAAGGGATTAGTTGTTAAAGGAACTAAGATTGCTATTAGACTTGTTCTCCATGCTTGCTTTAGTCACTACAGTCAAAGGGATTTGATGTATTGGGTGATCATTGCAAAAGAGCATTCATCTAAGGATAGAGCTTGCTTAGTTTTGTTGTTTAGGCATAAGGAGAGTGTTTGATTGATTGCTTGCCACCCTTAGATTGGATTTTAATCACCTAAAGTCAAGTCCCTAGTCCCATGGATCCTACCTTAGCATTTGATTGAGTTCTTGCACTTATTTCTTGATTGGATTTGAGATCACCTTGTTTATATTTTTAGGATCTTAGCTTGTTACCTTCATCCATCTTCTTGTTAGCTTAGATTAAGGAAGTTTGTGTATTCTTGGTGCTATACTAGTCCTCTGTGGGTTCAACAATCTTTTATACTACATTGATTTGATCTTGGACCCTTAAAAAGTCCTGTATCAGGGGAGTATTGAGATGAGGTCATAAAGAGTGGATATATTGATAGAGAAAGAGATTTGGAGCACACAATAACTTTGGAAAGTTACCACAGTAACTTTGGTTTTACTGTGGTAACTAAGTTAAGAGTTTGGGAAGTTACCTTGCATCACTTTGGAGAGTGAATCATGTCCAACAAGGAGTAGGGATAAGGAAGAGCAGTCTGGAGAGGAAGAAGAGAGTCTTGGACAGCCTGTCATGTGCTGGAAAGGAGAAGTTGCTTTAGCACTGTTGCAAGCATGTGAGAAAGCATAGCCAAGTATTTCAAAAGGAGTTCAAGCCTGTCCAATGACTACACATGCTTGTGTATTTCGAAAACCCTTGTTGCTTTCTCTATATGTACTTGTAAACCTCATCAGATATTAATTAATGGAGTTTTGAGCATTCTCTCAATCTTTAAATCTCATAAAAATATATCTGGTTATCTCTTGATCTTTATTCATCACTCTACAAATACAAAAGTGTTTACCTTGTACTCCTTCTCAAAGGCTGTACCTGCTCAGGTTCATTGTTTGGTGCCTCTTCTAAGGTCTCAGCATTTGATTCTGATTTTATCTTATCTTGATCATGTGATACTGAGTTTTCTTCAGGTTGAGCTAGCGCAGGTTGCTCATTGGTTCCAGTTCCACTGCCCCCCCTCATGATCAAGGTGAGATACTCCAACATCTTCTACTTCCTCATCTCCAGCCTGTGTGGGTACCTCCCTGACATTCTCTGGTGCATCTGGTAGATTGATCCCAAGTCTTTCCATTAGTACTCTCAGGTTGTTAGCTCTGTCTGAGGCTGATTGAGATAGATCCTTGAGTTCTCCCCAGCTCTTCTCATCATAATAGCCTTTTTCTTCAATGAACTTAGCATCCCTGGATACTAGCACTCTCCTGGTGTCTGGATTGTAACACTTGTACCCTTTCTGATGTGTTGAATATCCAATAAACATTGTCTTTGTGCTCCTGGCCTCTAGTTTGTTCCTTAGTTCTTCTGGGACTAAGACAAAGCACACACAACCAATTACATGCAAGTGATCTATGGAGGGTTTTGTTTTGTTCAGTACCTCATATGGAGTTGCATTATGCAGCACCCTAGTAGGAGTGCGGTTGATGAGGTAAGTGGCAGTGACCACTGCATCTCCCCAAAACTTCTTTGGAACATTTCCATGGAACATCATGCTCCTGGCCACCTCCATCAAATGTCTGTTCTTCCTTTCAGCCACACCATTTTGTTGAGTTGTGTAAGGACAACTCGTTTGGTGGATGATTCCATTAGAGGCTAGGTGTTGTTTGAAGTTTGTGCTAGTGTATTCACAACCATTATCTGATCTAAGAATTTTAATCTTCACATTGAAATGGTTAGTGATATAATTTTGAATGTTTTTGTAAGCTTCTAGCACCCTATCTCTAGATTGCAGCAAAGTGATCCATGTGTATTTAGACTTTTCATCTATGAATGTCACAAAGTATTTATGCTGTTCTCTAGATGCAAATGGAGCAGTCCATACATCAGAATGGATTAAATCAAAGCAATGATCATATATGGTCTTTGATTTAGGAAACACACTTCTACAATGTTTTTCTAAGATACAAGCCTCACAATCACTTTTAAAAGAAACACTAGGAAACAGGATGTTCAAGGCATGAGAATGAGGATGTCCTAATCTAGCATGCCATATTACATCTTTAGGGAATTTGGAAACAGAATGGAAAGCATTAGATAAATCAGTCGCTGGTCTTGTGTCCTCAAGCAAGTACAAGTCTCCCTTGGTAACACCTTTGCCAAGCAACCTACTAGAATCAATATCCTGAAAGTACACACTGTTAGGCATGGAAGTAACTTGACAATTGAGATCATTAGTGACTTTCTTAACAGATAACCGGTTTGAAGCAAAGGTGGACATGTAAAAATCTTTAGAAACTTTATCAAACAATTTTAGATCACCCACACCCTTTATTGGAATTCTATCTCCATTGGCTATCATCACATTTCCTAAGGCTGGTTCTATGTTTTTAATCAGATTTAAATCACTTATCATGTGATGGGAAGCTCTAGAGTCTATAACTAAAGGCTTAGCTGATTTTAAAACATTTAAAGAACTAACAGCAATGTGAGAGGCATTAAGAGAGATACCAAGGGTTTTAGATATACCAGATTCTTTCAGGGGCTTTGATGAGGGCATCTAAGTCAGACTTCTTCATGGTCTCATCCAGGTTGGCCCTTGGTGTAGCATACACTGATGTGGAGGTCATAGCACTTCCCATGCCATTGTTTCTTATTCCCATACAGTGTGGTGTTGTGGGTCCATCAGCTGAGAAATTGGCTCTTGCATCCTGGTAGTGAGGGCGAGTCTGTCTAAACTTGTTTGGCTTCAGATGAGGATGGAGAATCCAACACTTGTCCTTCATGTGGACCTTCTTCTTGCAATGGCCACAGATCAAGATTTTCTTCTCGTCTTGTTTGTAAGCTGCCTTGTTTGCCACTGCTTCTTCGGCCTGGTGCGCCATACTTATGTCTCCTTTGCTGCCAAACAAGTCCACTGTGCCTTCCTCCTTCTGGATTTGAGCACACACTTCATCCAGGTCAGGTATCTTATCAGCTCTCAAGATGTGCTTAATCAGGCTTCCATAAGATGGGTTGAGAGTGAGCAGTAGCCCAAACACTTTGTCCTCTTCACGCCTAGCTAAGAGAGTGGCAGGATCAGTTGTGTGAGGCCTCAGTAACTCCAGCTTTGCCTAAAGGGACCTGAACATGCCAAAATGTGGTTGAAACTCCACATCTCCTTGGCTGAGAGCATTAATGGCTCTTTTCACTTCAAATACTCTTGTAAGGTTAGAGACATTTCCATACACTTTGTAGAGAGTATCCCACAGCTGCTTGGTAGTATCACAATATGAGTAAGACTCCATAATGGCTGGCTCAAGGGAGCTAAGGAGGAAAGTGAGCACCATGAGATCTTCCTGACCCCATTTGTCTTCATCAGCTACCACCATCTCCTTTCCATCTTCTCCTTGGACAGTTTGTTTTGGAGCTGCTTCTGTTGAGACATGACTCCATAAACCTTTTCTTCCAAGGGAAATCTTCACCATCCTGGCCCATAAGAGACACAGTTAATTCCCTTTAGAGTCACAAGATTACTGAGGGCGCGGTTGTTGTTGTTGTTGCTATCCATCTTTAGAAATCTCCAAGACTAAGAACAGGAACAGAGTTTGAAATTTGCGATGAAGAACTGGTTTGAGATGAAGAACAGCAAGAACAGAAACAGAGTTTTGAAATTTGCGGAAGTTTAAGAGAAAGAAAGGTCTCAAGAACTTTGTTGAAGACCATGATAATTTATGAGAAATATAAGATAGATTTGTGCAGAGAATCAAGAAAAAGAGAGATTAATAACAAGAGAAGAGAGAGAGAGAGAGAGAGAGAGAGAGAGAGAGAGAGAGAGAGAGAGAGAGAGAGAGAGAGAGAGAGAGAGAGAGAGAGAGAGAGAGAGAGAGAGAGAGAGAGAGAGAGAGAGAGAGAGAGAGAGAGAGAGAGAGAGAGAGAGAGAGAGAGAGAGAGAGAGAGAGAGAGAGAGAGAGAGAGAGAGAGAGAGAGAGAGAGAGAGAGAGAGAGAGAGAGAGAGACAAGTTTGATGAGGAACATATTTCCTTGATTCAATTTGAAGTCTGGATACATCCTTAATATAGACTTAAAGAAGTCACAACTTGACAAACAGAAATAATAAACTAAGTAAATCCTAGAGAAGTAATAAACAAATGGGATAGGACAAACTAGCTTGACGCGGACCAGGCTGAAAGCGACCTGTCCCAACGGTTGTCTTGACCTTGCAACCTTAACCAATCACGTGAACTGTGTCCCCAACGTTCCTCTTGCTTCAGATAAATCAAGGTAAGTGTCTTCTGGTCGGATTGGACTAATTCAAACTCAACTCTCCACTTCCTTTACTTGCAAGTCACGTTGGGTACCCTAGGTTGTACGGCCAGACTTGGTGATCAAGGTAACTCTATTTCAAGCATGATCCACACACACTTGGTTCCCTCTTGCCCTATACTTCTTCTCATGCTTTGCTTCAGCTCTTCTTGTCAAGATGCTCCATCTCTTTATTGCTTCTTGTCAACAAGATACATAGTTCGAAGTTAATAAAAGCTTCTGAAACTCTATCTTTAGTTGCGATCAAGGTCAGCCAAGTATATTTTGATTTTTCATCTATGAAAGTAACAAATATTTATGGTTTTCCCTAGACATACATGGTGCTGTCCAAACATCAGAATGCACAAGATCAAAACAGTTTTCATATATGGTCATAGATAAAGGAAAGATAGATCTTTGATGTTTACCAAGAATACAAGCCTCACAATTTTCATTCTTAACAGATAGATTAGGCAACATCAAACTTAAAGCAAGAGCATAAGGGTGACCTAATCTAGCATGCCATAAAACATCACTAGCTCTCCCTTGCTCACACCTTTGCCCAGCATCTTACTGGTCTTAATATCCTGAAAGCAAACATCATTAGGACTAAAAATAACATTGCAATTAAGATCATTAGTAGCTTTTTAACAGACACTAAGTTAGAGGTGAAAGTAGGCATATAAAAAGCTTCAGAATTCTTATTAAACAGTTGCAGATTGCCTACTCCTTCAATAGGAATTCTATCACCATTTTCTATTATAATTTTAGAGAATAAGAGAAGGTATTGAGAGATTAAGAGAGATTTGAGAGAGATTAAGGAGATTAAGTAAAGATTTAAGAGATTAAAAGTCTATCATGATGAACACCAAGAACAAACGAGAGGGAAACTCATAAACTCTGCTTAGATTAATAATAGAGAGGGTTTACAATTTATATATATGAGATACAAGGTCTTACAGCTAAGTAAAGTCTAGCAAGCATGTGAGGTCAAAGGAAGAAGGAGGCGTCTATTTGAAAAGAGCCAATGGGAGAAGCGAGACACTTTTGGCATCTAGGTATCTTTGTGCTTGATTCTGACAGTCTGTGCCAGCCTTTTAGACGCGCCTATGATCTCTTCCAACGGTCATATGCTTGCAAGGTAAAGAAGAGAAGTAACCATGCTGATTACTTCACCCGGGTAACTCCTTTTTACCCTGGTTGAGACTCTTGCCTTGTACGGCCTCTTGTACGGACACTTGTGTTGAGTTGTGATGAGCTTAAAAGGAGTTACAAGATGTGTGAGGTGAAGATATGAGAGTGGAGATCATTTGGAGAGGAATGGGTGAAGGCTTGATCAGGCCGTACAAGGCCGTACAAGTCCGTACACCAGTCTGAACCATTCAAGGCTAAGAAACATTTACCCGGGTGAAAGTTAAGTGAAGGAGGAGTTACCTTTCTACTGGTGCGCCTTAGCTCCTGACCGTTGGGAAGAAGAGAGCTTGGTCTGACAGACTGGAACAGGCTGTCAGAATATTCCTTGATGCCAAAAGCGTGTGAGACACTCTATTGGCTGCTTTTGAATTAGGCGCTCCTCCTTGGGTTGACTACACATGCTCCTTATCCTTTGAATGCAAACCCTTGTATCTGAGTCTTATATATATTTTTAAACTCTGATCATTAATGTTAAGCAAGTATGAGAGTCTAATAAAGCATTTCGAAATGTTCTTAGTCTCATAATCTCTCTTTAAGTCTTTTATACTCAAATCTCTTCTCTAATCTCTCTTAAATCTCTTCTAATCTCTTTTATTCATTCAAGATCTACAAAATCTTAACTTGTAACGCTTAGACCAAACTCTCCCAAATGCTCCCAAATGATCTCCTCTTCATGTTTCTCAACTCCTCATTCCTCACATGACTTCTACACTTCATTTCCTCATCTCATACTTCATGTAACACCTCACATCTCAACACTCCCCCCTCAAGCTTGACCATGTGGAACAAGTCAAGCTTGGAAGTGTTGAGATGAGAATGTGTTCTACAGAAGGAGAAGAAGAGAATGGAAGTATGTGCACAAATAGGGCGAGTGGACAAGGAGGACGGGCTATACGGACGGCCGTACGGATCACTCAACCAAGACAAGTTTAGACTCGACCTTTCTCCACATTCTGAGGTTGTGCAAACTTAGGGTGAAGTGTACGGACTTACTATGTCCGTACAAGATAGTTACCGCAGTAACTAAGTGAAGTGAAGCACAAGGAAGAAGGTGGTCGAATGTTACTAAGTGAGAAAGAAGGTTTGAAATGGACGCTGGTCTCTATTGGATCCGACCGTTGGAGAAAGAATCTGGCGCGTCCTGACAGGCTGTCAGCAGCTGGAAGGAAGAGCAGGCTGGTCAGAAAGACTCCATACGTGTGAGCAATCCTATTGGCTCCCCGGACGTTCCCCCTTGGACTTCACATGCTTATTCAACTCTCTTATGTTGAAAGCCCTATTAGTCTCAGCTATATATATTTGTAATCTCTTCTTATGACAAACTAAGCAAGTAATGAGAGTCTCCTGAGTTTTTCGAAATGTCTCTAATCTCTTAATCTCTCTTTTAGTCTCCAATACTTAAATCTCTTATCTAATCTCTTCTAAATCATCTTATTTTCGTGTTTTAGTCTCATATCTCTAAATATTATATGGTATCAGAGCCAGGTTGGATTTTCAACCTGTGTTCCTGAGTGTTCTTAAAGATCCCAAGCTAGATCTTTGAAAAAACAAGCTGTTTGGTCCGTTTTTGTTTGTATTGAAGATCTGGTCTCAAGTTGGTTCCTTTTGAAGTTTGTGAAGCTCAAAGGGAGTTGTGATGTGTTTGGAGTTGTGTTTTGTGTGGAAGCTGTTTGCGAGTTGAAAGGAGGAGTCTTTGAAGGTGGTCTTTGAAGATTCAAGCTAAAAGTTCAAGTCTTTGTGCTGTTGTGAGTGGGTGCTAGTTACAAGTTCAAGTCTTTGTGAAAATGGAGAATGGTATGAAGATGAAGGTTGCTGTCTCTTTCAAGGGAACCAACTACTTGGTGTGGTCTAGAATGGTGAGAACCGCCATTAGGAGTAAGGGCTTGTGGGGCGATCACATCTGAAGAGCCTCCAAAGCTGATAACTCAAGGAGAAGACATAGATGATGTCTCAAAGTCAAGTGAAGCCGTGGAGAAATGGCAGCAAGAAGATCTGATGGTGTTGTCTACTCTTCACGCATCTTTGGAGCCGACCTTGCTGGATGCTTATAGCTACTGTGAATCAGCTAAGGAGATCTTGGATACCTTGAAGAAAGTGTATGGAAATACTTCAAACCTGAGCAGAGTGTTTGAAATCAAGCAAGCCATCAACAGCCTGGTTCAAGAAGACATGGAGTTTACTAAACAACTTGGGAAGTTCAGGTCGTTGTGGTCAGAGCTTGAGATGCTGAAGCCAAGAACAACAGATGCAGTTGAGCTGAATAAGAGGCGTGAGCAAGACAAGTTGTATGGCCTTCTTCTCACATTGAATCCGGCTTATAATGGGCTCATCCAGCACCTGTTAAGGGAGGACACTCTACTAGACCTGGAGGAGGTGTGTTCTCGGATCCAGAAGGAGCAAGGCTCCATTGGGTTGTTTGGAAAGAAAGGAGAGCTGTCACTGGCCAATCAAGCTACTCAAGCTGAGCAAGGGGAAGCTACTCCTCAAGCCAACAAAGCTGCGCATGGCATAAATAAAGAAAGGAGGTTCAATGGGAACTGTGATCATTGCAAGAAGCAAGGCCACAAGAAGAGCCAGTTGATGAATTTTACATCCACACCTTAAGCCAGCCAAGTTCATGAAGGATAGAGATGCAAGAGCTCATCTTTCAGATGGAGCAAGTGGAGCGGGTACTATCAAGGGTCAGGATGGAGAGAAGCGTGAGGCAGACAATGGGAAGTCCTTGGTGGCTTATACTGGTGGTCCAAGTAACCGCAACAACAATGATCAGGACTACCTTAAGAGATCTGACCTGGATGCCCTCATCAAGGTTTTCAAGGATAATGGTAACATCTTTGGGTATTCTTATGGTGCATCTATGCTTGCTAAGACTGATATGATGCTTAGCAATTCCATGAACCTAGATGATCACATTAGGAATGCTCATATTGATAAAATTGATCATGCATTTCAATCTGATAATGCATATAAGCCATCTAGTATCCTAGCTCATCTTGCTAGCTCTAAGTCCACTCGGCCTCTCATTGTAGACTCTGGTGCATCTCATCACTGATCAGTGACACTAGGTTGATTAAAAAACATTGAACCTGCTAATGGAAATGTGATGATTGCAAATGATGATAAAATCCTTATTAGAGGAATAGGGAAGCTTAAGTTTTTTAGTAAAGAATCTAAAGCCTTCTATATGCCCGACTTCACTTCAAAATTGCTTTATGTTAAGAAGTGAGCAACTTATTTGAATTGCAATATTATATTCAGTCCTAATGATGTGAAATTTCAGGATATTGAAAACAGCCAAATGATTGGAAAGGGAGTAACCAAAGGAGACTTATATTTACTTGAAGATATTGATCATGTTTCTGATATTGGTTTCTCTTTTACTTCTGTTTCTGCTTCTAGTTTGAATAAAAATGCATTGTGGCATGCTAGACTAGGACACCCTCATAATAAGGCTTTAAAACTGATGTAGGCAGGTGTTTCTTTTGAGAATAATGAATGTGAGGCTTGTATTTTAGGCAAGCATTGTAAAACTCTGTTTCCCAAATCATCTACTGTTTATGAAAAATGTTTTGATCTTATTCACTCTGATGTTTGGATTGCTCCTTGCCTATCTAGAGAATCTCACAAATATTATGGCTCATTCATTGATGAAAAATCCAAATACACCTGGCTAACACTAATTCCGACCAAAGATAGGGTGCTTGATGCATTTAAAAATTTTCAATCCTATGTGACTAACCATTATCATGCCAAGATTAAGATTTTCAGGTCTGATAATGGTGGTGAGTACACTGGCCAAGCATTCAAGCTACACCTATCTCAGCATGGCATCCTTCATCAAACGAGCTGTCCCTACACTCCTCAGCAGAATGGAGTGGCCGAGAGAAAGAACAGGCATCTGATGGAGGTGGCCA
Organism: Brassica nigra; assembly: GCA_016432835.1. Classification (NCBI taxonomy): domain Eukaryota; kingdom Viridiplantae; phylum Streptophyta; class Magnoliopsida; order Brassicales; family Brassicaceae; genus Brassica; species Brassica nigra. The sequence continues at coordinate 41,569,637 of CM028247.1, forward strand.
GGTCCATGATGTTTCAAGCAAATGTTCCCAAAAGATTATGGAGGGATGCAGTTGTAACTGCTTTCTATTTGATCAACAGAACTCCCACTCAAGTCTTGAGTGGGCAGGCTTCCATTTGAAGTGCTCAACAAGTTTATGCCTTCATTGGAACATATGAGAGTTTGTGGGTGTCTCTGCTATGTGATGGTACCTGGAGAGTTGAGGAACAAGCTTCAGGCCAGAAGCACAAAGACAATGTTTATTGGATACTCTCCAACTCAGAAAGGCTACAAACGCTATGATCCAGAAGCAAGAAGGGTGCTAGTATCTAGGGAGGTGAAATTTATTGAAGAAAGAGGATACTATGAGGAGCAGAATTAGGAGGATTTGAAAGACCTTACCTCGGACAGAGACACTACCTTGAGAATCCTCTTAAAAGGCCTTGGGAACAATGTGGGTCAGGATCATCAAGGTGTTGGAAGTGGTCCTAGGAGTGCTATTCCGAGTGGAACTCATTCTCCCCACCTTGACTATGAGGGGGGGCAATGGACCTGAACTCATCAACCAAGAAGGGAAGAGAGTTCAAGCTGTCATGATCAAGGTGTGGAGCCTAGTGATCATGAAGATGGAGCTGAAGCAGGTCAGCTAGAAGAAGAAGATGAAATCAGTACCGGTGAGACTCAGGTTGAGAAACAACAAGAAAAACAAGGAGTGGTGCAACCATAACCAGCTCCAGCATTGAGGAGAAGCACACGGGTGAGGAAGGATCTTTCCAACTGGGTAAACACTGCTGTACTACAATGCCCAGGCTGTGGAGCATCCTTCCCAAGACGTGTGTTTCTTTGCTCAATACCTGAAGAGCATTACAGCTTTATGGTGAGCTTAGATAAGAGCTATGTCCCGAGGAGTTATGAAGAAGCCATGATGATTAAAGAATGGAGAGAGTCAGTGAATGATGAAGCTGGTGCAATGATTAAAAATAACACATGATATGAGAGTGAGTTACCAAAAGGGAAGAATGCAGTGTCAAGCAGGTGGATCTTCACAATCAAGTACAAAACTGATGGAACTGTTGGTAGAAACAAGACAAGGCTGGTTGCAAGAGGGTTCACTCAAACTTGGGAGAAGACTATATAGACAAGTTTGCTTCTGTTGCTAAACTTCACACAATCAGAATTGTGTTGTCTCTTGCTGTGAATCTTGAATGGGGGCTTTGGCAAATGGATGTGAAGAACGCTTTCTTGCAAGGAGAACTTGAAGATGAGGTCTATATGCATCCTCCACCTGGTTTGGAACATTTAGTGAAGAAAGGGAATGTGCTGAGACTGAAGAAGGCTATCTATGGCCTCAAGCAATCACCAAGGACATGGTATCACAAGCTCAGCACAACCTTGAATGGAAGAGGGTTCAGGAAGTGTGAGCTTGATCATACTCTCTTCACTCTCACCACACCCTCAGGTATCATTGTGATCCTTGTGTATGTTGATGATATCATCATCACTGGAAGTGATAAAGATGGTATCACAGCTACTAAGGAGTTCCTTAAATCTGTTTTTGAGATTAAAGACTTGGGAGAGATGAAATACTTCCTTGGAATTGAGTTGTGTAGATCCAAGGAAGGCTTGTTCATTTCTCAAAGGAAATATACACTTGATCTCTTGAAAGATGCAGGTGTTTATGGAGGGAAGACAGCCAATATGCCCATGGAGGATGGGTATAAGGTTCAACGTGAGGGGGAGCTTGAAGACAGCAAGCCATTCCATGATCCAAAGCTTTATAGAAAGATTGTGGGTAAGCTTATATATTTTACTATCACACGTCCTGATATTTGCTTTGCTGTGAATCAGGTGAGCCAGCATATGCAAGTTCCAAAGGAGCATCATTGGCGCATGGTGGAGAGGTTGCTGATGTATCTCAATGGGACACCTGATCTTGGTGTGTGGATGGGCTGTAATAGAAGCACTGAAGTGGTGGGCTACTGTGATGCAGATTGGGCAGGAGATAGGTCAGATAGAAGATCAACCACTGGTTATTGCATGTTCAATGGTGGGAATTTAGTTACTTGGAAGAGCAAGAAGCAGAAGGTGGTCTCTTGTTCCAGTGCAGAAGCCGAGTATAGAGCCATGATGAAGCTGACAAATGAGCTGGTTTGGATCAAAGGGATACTGAAACATTTGGAGATTGATCAAGCCACACCAATGACAATGCATTGTGACAACCAGGCCGCCATTCACATTGCATCCAACTCGGTGTTTCATGAGAGAACCAATCACATTGAAGTAGATTGCCACAAAGTGAGGGACATGATTGTTCTTGGGGTCATCTTGCCGTGCTATACAAGAAGTGAAGACCAGCTAGCGGATGTGTTTACCAAGGACGCAAGGCAGAAGACAATGGAGTCCATTCATATCAGACTGGGCCTCATTGATCTTGGGTAGAAGAAGAGCTGATCCCCTTAGCTATGAGATCTTTACTCATTTTCCCTCATCAAGGTTTTGTCCCAACGGGTTTTCCTTGGTGAGGTTTTTAATGAGGAAGATCTCATGGCTGTCCAAGCTTGACTTGTTTCACATGGTCAAGCTTGAGGGGGAGTGTTGAGATGAGAAGGTGTTCTACATAAGGAGAAGAAGAGAATGGAAGTATGTGCACAAATAGGGCGAGTGGACGAGGAGGACGGACTGTACGGACGGCCGTACGGATCACTCAACCAAGACAAGTTCAGACTCGACCTTTCTCCACATTCTGAGGTTGTGCAAACTTAGGGGGAAGAGTACGGATTTACTGTGTCCGTACAAAATAGTTACCGCAGTAACTAAGTGAAGTGAAGCACAAGGAAGAAGGTGGTCGAATGTTACTAAGTGAGAAAGAAGGTTTGAAATGGACGCTGGTCTCTATTGGATCTGACCGTTGGAGGAAGAAGCTGGCGCGTCCTGACAGGCTGTCAGCAGCTGGAAGGAAGAGCAAGCTGGTCAGAAAGACTCCATACGTGTGAGCAATCCTATTGGCTCCCGGCGCTCCCTCTTGGATTTCACATGCTTATTCAACTCTCTTATGTTGAAAACCTTATTAGTCTCAGCTATATATATTTGTAATCTCTTCTTATGACAAACTAAGCAAGTAATGAGTGTCTCTTGAGTTTTTCGAAATGTCTCTAATCTCTTAATCTCTCTTTTAGTCTCCAATACCTAAATCTCTTCTCTAATCTCTTCTAAATCTTCTTATTCTCGTGTTTTAGTCTCATAATCTCTAAAGATTATAGGAAGGCCATGAGATATTCCGTATTAAAAACCTCACCAAGGAAAATCCATTGAGATAAAACCTTGATGAGCGAAAAAGTAAAGATCTCACAGCAAGGATCAGCTCCTTCTAGGAGTAAGATCAATGAGCCCCAATCTCACATGTATGGACTCCATTGTCTTCTCCCTAGCTGCCTTAGTGAACACATCCGCAAGCTGGTCTTCAATTCTAGTATAGCAAGGTATGATCACTCCCAACACTATCATATGCCTCACCTTGTGACAATCAACCTCAACGTGCTTCGCTCTCCTGGAATACTGAGTTGGTAGAAATGTGAATGGCACTGGTTGTCACAATGCATGGTCATAGGAGCTGCTTGATCTGTCTATAAGTGGTTCACGATTCCCTTGATCCATACCAACTCATTAGTGAGCTTAAGCATAGCTCTATATTCTGCTTCAGCACTAGAACAAGATACCACCTTCTCCTTCTTGCTCTTCCATGTCACAAGGTTTCCTCCAATAAAGGTGCAATAACCTATTGTGGATCTCCTATCGCCTCTGTCACCAGTCCAATCAGCATCACAATACCCAACTACTTCAGTGCTCTTATTGCACACCATCCATACTCCAAGACCAGTAGTTCCATTCAAGTACATGAGGATCCTCTCCACCATGCGCCAATGATGCTCCTTTGGAACTGCATATGCTGGCTCACCCGATTCACAGCAAAAAAAATATCAGGCCGTGTGATAATCAAATAGATCAGCTTACCTACAAGCTTTCTGTAAAGCTTTATGTAAAGCTTTGGATCATGAAATGGTTTGCTATCTTCAATCTACCCCTCACGAGGAACCTTGTACCCATCTTCCAAGAGCATCTTAGCTGTCTTTCCACCATAGACACCTGCATCTTTCAAAAGATCAAGTGTATATTTCCTTTGAGAGATGAACAAACCTTCCTTAGATCTATACAACTCAATTCCAAGGAAGTATTTCATCTCTCCTAAATCTTTAATTTCAAAGACTGATTTAAGAAACTCCTTGGTAGCTATAATACCATCTTTATCACTTCCAGTGATGATGATATCATCAACATACACAAGAATTGCAACAATACCTGAGGGTGTGGTAAGAGCAAAGAGAGTATGGTCAAGTTCAGACTTCCTAAAGCCTCTCCCATTCAATGTTGTGCTTAACTTATGGTACCAAGCTCTTGGTGACTGCTTGAGACTATAAATAGCCTTCTTCAACCTCAGCACATTCCCTTTCTTCACCAGATGCTCAAGACCAGGAGGTGGATGCATATAGACCTCATCCTCTAGTTCTCCTTGAAGAAATGCATTCTTCACATTCATTTGCCAAAGCTCCCATCCAAGGTTCACAGCCAGAGACAATACAATCCTAATCGTGTGAAGTTTTGGTAACAGGAGCAAATGTATCAATGTAGTCTTCTCCCCAAGTCTGAGTGTATCCTCTTGCCACAAGTCTTGTCTTCTTTCTATCCACAGTTCCATAAGGCTTGGTTATGTACCATGGATATCTCATACCTCATTCCATGGCTTGTTTGGTTCCTCCATCAAACTTGTTGTTCAGTACCTCTTCTTCTGTTGACTTGTGATGAGCTCAGCCAATCTCATAGGCTCATGTGTACTCCCTTTGCTTCTAGCAGCTTTGTTTCCTCCAGATCCTCCCAATTCTTTCCTTCATAGTATCGTTTTTCCTCCATAAACTTGACCTGTCTGGATACTAATACTCTTCCATGGATCAAAACATTTATACCCCTTCTGTGTTGTAGAGTAGCCAATGAACATAGGCTTGGTACTCTTTGCTTCTAGCTTGTTTCTCATCTCACCAGGCACCATAACATAGCAAACACGTCCAAATATCCTCAGGTGATCCAGTTCTGGTCTGTTCTTGTTTAGTACCTAAAATGGAAACTTATCCTCTAATATCCTTGTTGGAATCCTATTGATCAGATAGCAAGCAGCCATGACAGCATCACTCCAATACCTCTTGGGGACACTCGTGTGAAACATCATGGATATGGCTACCTTAGGTGTCTGTTCTTCCTCTCAGCAACTCCATTCTGTTGAGGAGTGTATGGACAACTCGTTTGATGCAGAATCCCATGTTCAGAAAGGTGTTGCTCAAAAGCATGACTTGTGTACTCCCACCATTATCTGACCTGAAAATCTTTATCTTGGCATTGTAATGGTTAGTCACATAGTCCTTGAAATTTTTAAATGTATCAAGCACCCTATCCTTAGTTTTAATGAGTGTTAACCAGGTGTATTTGGATTTTTCATCAATGAATGTGACATAATATTTGAAATTATCTCTAGATAAGCAAGGGGCTTTCCAAACATCATAGTGAATTAAATCAAAACACTTCTCATAAACAGTAGAAGATCTTTCAAAGATAGTTTTACAATGCTTTCCCAAAATACATACCTCACACTCATTATTTTTAAACATGACACCTGGTAACATTAAACTTAAAGCTCTCACATGTGGATGTCCTAGCCTAGCATACCACAATGCATCTTTTATTCAAAGAAGAAACAGAACTTAACGAGTAACAAGAACTAGAAATGGGGGCAATGTCTTCAAGCAAATAAAGATCTCCCTTGGTTACTCCTTGCCCAATTAACTTACTGCTTTCAATATCCTGAAATTTCACATCATTAGGATTGAAAATAACATTGCAATGAAGATCAGTGGTGCATTTCTTCACAGATAAAAGATTAGAAGTGAACTCAGGCATGTAAAAAGCTTTAGAATCCTTATCAAACAATTTTAGTTTCCCAATTCCTTTAATAGGAATTCTATCTCCATTAGCAATCATAACGTAACCATGATCAGGTTCTATATCTTTAATAAGCTTGGTATCACTAATCATATGATGAGATGCACCAGAATCAATAATCAAAGGCTTTTTGAAGTTTTGAGCAATATGAGTCCTAGGTGATTCATTTTTAATGCACAAGTTCTCTCAATCATTCCTAGCAACCTATCAATGATGCTAGTCTTTTTCTCAACAATATAAGCATTCTTAGCAGTCTCTAGCAACATATCAAAGTTACTAGACATCACATGAGCAGTATATGAGTATCCAAGGGTGTTTCCGAGAGTGTTACCATGCTCCTTAAGAGCTTTGAAGAGGGATTCAATGTCGGATCTCCTGATCATCTCACTCTCCATGTTCTTTCCTCCCACGTGATGAGAAGTCATAGCTCTTCCTTCACTTTCACCCGCTTGAGCACTTGAACCAGCTCCGGATGAGCCAGCTCCACTTGCTTCAGCAGAAAGGTGAGCTCTTGCTTCCCTGTCCTTGTTGAACTTCGGTGGCTTGAGATGGGGATGAAGGATCCAGCATTGTCTCTTCTTGTGCCCTGTCCTCTTACAATGGTCACACTCACCAGCAAACCTCTCACCATACTTCCTTTCTCCACCTTTGTACATAGCTCGGTTAGCTTCCACTTCATCAGCCTTGTGCGCCATGGAGATCTCCTTCTCCTTCTTCTTGCCAAAGAGGCCCATTGACCCTTCCTCCTTCTGAAGTTGCGCACACACTTCCTCCATTGTTGGTAATCTCGGAGACCTCAGAAGATGTGCAATAACATCTTTGTATGGTGAATCCAATGTCATCAACAGCCCAAACACTTGATCTTGTTCTCTCCTTTCCGCAAGGACCTCTTGATCAATGATGTTGGGTCTCAAGCTTTCAAGTTCAGACCGTAAAGATCTGTACTTCCCCAAATGTTTGATGAACTCTTCACCATCTTGCACCAGGGAGTTAATAGCTCCTTTCAGCTCAAACACTCGGCTAAGATTTGTTTCATTACCAAAAGTCATCTGGAGTGTCTCCCATAGGTGTTTAGGAGTCTCACAGTAGATGTAAGCTTCAAGAAGGGGAACCTCAAAAGAACCTTGCAACACAAATAGCACTATCAAGTCATCTTGCACCCACTTCTTGTACTCGGCTAAAGCTTGCTCCTTTTCCTTCATGTCTTCATCTTCTTTTGCCACTGGCTTCTTCTGAGCTTCATCCGTGATGTGACTCCATAGCCCTAGCCTCTCGATCGCAGTCTTCACCAGTCTAGACCACAGCAAGTAGTTGCTTCCTCCCTTGAGAGCAACTGGAACCGAAATGACTTTGTTGTTGTAGTGGTTGTTATCCATCTTTCTTCAACCGCCAAGAACACCTTTTGAATCTTGAATGAAAGCTGAAGAACACGCACGCTAGATCTCAATACCAAACCTAACCTGGCTCTGATACCATATAATTTTAGAGAATAAGAGAAGGTATTGAGAGATTAAGAGAGATTTGAGAGAGATTTGAGAGAGATTAAGGAGATTAAGAAAATATTTAAGAGATTAAAATTCTTTCATGATGAACACCAAGAACAAACGAGAGAGACTCATAAACTTTGCTTAGATTAATAACAGAGGGTTTAGAATTTATAAAGATGAGATACAAGGAATTTCAGCTAAGTAAAGTCTAGCAAGCATGTGAGGTCAAAGGACGAAGGGAGCATCTATTTGAAAAGAGCCAATGGGAGAAGCCACATGCTTTTGGCATCAAGGTATCTTTGTGCTTGATTCTGACAGTCTGCCAGCCTGTCAGACGCGCCTATAATCTCTTCCAACGGTCATATGCTTGCAAGGTAAAGAAGAGAAGTAACCATGCGGATTACTTCACCCGGGTAACTCCTTTTTACCCTGGTTGAGACTCTTGCCTAGTACGGCCTCTTGTACGGACACTTGTACGAACGCCTAGACCAAGCTCTCGCAAATTCTCCCAAATGATCTCCTCTTCATGTTTCTCAACTCCTCATTCCTCACATGACTTCTACACTTCATTTCCTCATCTCATACTTCATGTAATGCCTCACATCTCAACAGCTATCACAACACTGCCTATAGCTGGTTTAATATCACTAATCAGTTTAGCATCCCTAATCATATGATGAGAGGCTCCAAAATCAATGATCAAAGGTTTAGCAGTTTGGGATGCAAGGTGAATAGAATTTAGAGCATTAATACTAGTGTTACCAGAGTTTGCATTGATGGCTTTGATGAGAGCCTCAATGTCTGACTTGCGGATGAAGGTATCATCAGGAGATGCCTGAGACATGGCAAGAGAGGTGGAGGCACCAGTATGTGTTGTGGAGATCATAGCTTTTCCATCTCCTCCAATGCGCATGGAGCTTGGTGCTGTGGCCTCATGAGCTCTGGCCTGGTTGTACTGGTCAGTAGAAGCTGGTCTGAGATGAGGATGGAGGATCCAGCAGTTTGCTTTGATGTGGCCAAGCTTCTTGCAATGTGCACATGTCACTCTTCTGTCTCCTCCTATCAACGGCTCACTCTCTTCAAATCCATAAGAGGAACATGTGACTAATACCATAAACAATTGCTCTTCTTTGTCTCTTACTTATTCAACGGTCTTCTCCTCCTTTTGAACTCGTCCAAGGCGAGTTGGAGCTTGCCTTATCTTATAAGACACGCTAGGTATGAACTGGATGACTTGTGGAGCAAGTGCTGTACAGACAACCTTGAACTCCAAGTAAGCTCGGATCTGTATCATCTTTACATGTCTCCATCTCCTATCTTCCTCTTATCTATTCCTTTCTTTTGTCAATACTCCCCCTCAAGCTTAACCATACAGCATGGTTGAGCTTGGAAATCATGGACACATCCCTCATTAAAACCTTAGTGTGAAAAATCCAGTGGACAAAAACACACAAAGGAAAAAGAGTAGATGTTCCATGACTTAAGAGGATCATGATCTGGACAAGTCTATGAGTCCCAATGTTGGATGAATAGACTCACAGACTTTGGTGCTTGCTCCCTTGGTGAAGATATCTGCCAGCTGATCTTCACTCCTAGTGTAGCAAGGCAAGATGATTGTTGGGGTCGAAAACGGTTATCTCGAAATCAACGGCTAAGATCATTTCCTGTCTGCGAACTTTCCGCAAAAAGATCAACAAAGGTTAGATCCGAAAAGAACAGGCATGACCAAGGTCCCGGGCGCCGGGCGCTGGCTCGCCCGTTCTGGCAACGGGCGCCGGGAGCCAGCTCCCCCGTGCTGGCACTGGCGCCGGCGCCGCGCGCTCGCCTGCTGGTGTGCTGGCGCCGGCGCTGCTGTGCTGGCGCGCCGGCGCCAGCTCGTCCAGGCGCCGGGCGCCAGCTCGGCCGTGCTGGCCCCGGGCGCCGGGTGCCAGCTCGCCTGTATTGATCCCAGGCGCCAGTACATCCAGTCTGTTCCTAGCCCGTCCAACTTAGATCGCACCACGTGGCTTCTGTAAAGTCATATCACCTTAGTTACGGACTTAACGTTCCTCAGTTCGACTTGATTTGAGTTATCCTCAAAGTGTTACACCTAGAGCTAGGAAGGTTAGTTCCTCCGTAAAGACTATCGTGTAAAACAAGGACGATCAACACGAACATCGATCCTTTAGGCTATACGATTTATTGTCCGGAAAAAATAATCTTCGGAGAAAATCATATGGTCGTCCGAGGGCTCGAAACTTGTCCACGGGCTCACTTACGATTCTGGAGACCCAAGCCCAGTAAGAGCTATGACGGTTAATCCTAACTTATCACAGTAGGATAAATGTTAAGTTTCCGCAGATAAATGTCAATGTTCGAGGATAGCAACGAAGATCGACGGAAAATGGAATATTTCCAAAAGAGATAAACTCAGGCCCAAAGGCAAAAGGTTAAACGGGCCACCGACCTAAAGTGACTATATAAGGAGAGCTGGGGCAGAAGAGAAGAGGATCCGAGATTTTTTAGACTTAGAGAACTCCTTCTAGCTTAGAGAACTTAGGACTTAGGTGGTTAGACTAGTACGGCAAGGCTTAGACGTCTTGACCGCCTCTTGTTCTGTTGTTTCGATAAGTTAGCATATTTCTACTCCTCTCGGAGAAATCTTGTACTCTCACTTTTAATAAAAACGCCTCTGAGCGACCATTCATCTTTTGTTTTACTATCTATCTTTTATAAATTCGAAAAGTGATTACGCAGAGAATTTGGACCTTCAAGGAAGATCGGGTTAACTCGGTTTTCCTCCATAATCGTTTATCGGAAATTGACGGTGTGAATTTCGGTTCCCACAATGATCTTCTGCTCCACTGCTTGTCTAAACTTATGACAATCCACTTCAATATGCTTTGTTCTCTCATGAAACACTGAGTTTGAATCTATATGAATGGCTGCTTGGTTGTCACCGTGCATTGTGATTGGGGTTGCTGTCTCAATGCCCAAGTCTCATAGGAAGTTTCTGATCCAAATGAGTTCACTGGTTAGCTTCCTCATTGCTCTATATTCTGCCTCAGCACTTGAACATGATACCATCTTTTGCTTCTTACTCTTCCAAGTAACCAGATTGCCTCCTATGAAAGTGCAATAGCCTGTAGTAGACCTCCTATCCACTCTATCACCAGCAATCTGCATCACTATATCCTACAATCTCTGTGCTCTTGTCGCAACCCATCCATACACCTTGACGAGGAGCTTCCTTTAGGTATCTCAAGATCCTTTCTACCATATTCCAATGATGAACCTTAGGAGCTTGCATATATTGACTGACTTGGTTCATAGAAAAGCAGATGTCTGGTCTGGTAATGGTAAGATAGATCAGCTTCCCAACCATTTTCCTGTTGAGTTTGAAGTCTCCAAATGGCTCATCTTCAAACTCCCCCTCACGCAAGACCTTGTACCCTTCTTCAAGTGGTGTCTTGGCTGTCTTTCCCTAAGCTTTCCTGCCTTGTTTAAGATATCAAGTGTGTACTTTCTTTCAGATAAGAGGAGCCTTCTTTAGAGCGGCATATTTCAATCCCTAGAAAGTACTTTAGCTCACCCAAATCTTTAATGTCAAAAGCAGATTTAAGAAAAGCTTTAGTTGACGTGATACCTTCCTTGTCACTTCATGTGATGATGATATCATCAACATAGATGAGAATTTCCACAATCCGATGCTTGCTGGTTAGAGTGAAGAGTGTATGATCAGGTTCTGATTTAACAAACCCTCTTCCATTAAGGGTTGCTCAGCTTGTGATACCTGGCTCTTGGTCACTGTTTTAATCCATAGATTGCTTTCTTCAACCTCAGGACATTTCCAGGCTTGACCATGTCTTCCATACCAGGTGGTGGCCTCATGTAGACCTCATCCTCCAGCTCTCCTTGGAGGAAAGCATTCTTGACATCCATCTGCCATAGATCCCATTCCAAGTTTACAGCAACTGAAAGAAGAATCCTTAGTGTGGAGTTAAGCTACTGGAGCAAATGTGTCTAGGTAGTCTTCTCCATAGACTTGAGTGTATCCTCTTGCCACTATTCTTTTCTTCTTCCTCTCTGGTTTTCCATCTGCACGGTACTTGATGGTGAAGAGTAGGCGACTAGTCACTTTCTTTCCTTAGGGAAGTTCAGTCTCATACCAAGTATCATTCTTGATCATGGCCCCAACTTCATCTCCAACAGAGTTTCTCCATTCTTCATGCTCCATAGCCTCTTCATAAGTTGTTGGAACATAGTCTTGATCCAGATTGCTGATGAAGACTACATGCTCTTGTGGATAACTTGCAAAGGAGCAGGCTGCTTGGATAGGATGAGCTACTGAATTGCTGCTGAAGTACACTCTGGTGTTGATCCAATTTGATGGGTCTTCCCTCTCTGGTGCTTCTTCTCAATGGCTGAATCTGTTGCTCCTCTACAACTATCTCTTCCTGTCCTTGTTCTCCACTGTTCTGATCTTGATCAAACTCATCCCCATCTTGTTCTGTGAATTCAGCTCCATCTTGATCATGTGCTTTGCTGAATCATCTCCTTGTTGTTCTGATTCAGGTGCATTGCCCCCCTCAGGATCAGGATGGGCTGTATCAACTGATGTTGTCTGATCAGTGCACTCATCATCTGGTGGTGAGGGCGAGGCTGTTCTTGGCATAGCATTGGTCTGAGGCGGATTGATGCCTAGACTCTCCATAATGATTTTCAAGTTGTTTGCCCTATCCGATGGTCCTTGTGAGAGATCTTGGAGACTTTCCCAACTCTTTTCATCATAGTACCCCTTTGATTCCACAAACTTACCATCCCTTTAGACCAGAACTCTTCTTGACTCTGGTATGTTGCACTTGTACCCTTTCTGAGTGTAATAATAGCCAATAAACATGCCCTTGACACTCTTCGGTTCCAGCTTGTTTCTCTGTGCTCCAGGTGTCAAGACATAGCACACACATCCAAACACACGTAAGTGATTGATATACTAAATTGAGTCTACGTGAGAAGGAAGAAACAAGGAGATGACTTGGCACAAGAGGAAGAGGAAAAGAAGTTTGAAGATACTATTTAGAGTTTGTTACACAATTGTAATTGGGCCTCAGTATATAAGAGGACCCAAGATAGAAAAGTAAGGCAGTTAGTTGGTGAGTCTTCGACTCAAGAAACATTTGTAATTGGCTTAGCTCTCTATATTGGAGACTAAGAGAGGGAGGTTGGGCGGAAATTAATCAAATATACATACACATTCTAACAAATTGGTGCAATCTGAGCGTTCTTGGATCGAGCTATCGCGATTCGAGATCGATGACGAAGAATACTAGATCGAGCACGGAGGAGGAAGCGGATCCACCGGCGGCGTTGGAGAAGCTAGCGACGACCTTACAGAAGCAGTCGGCGGCGCAGATCGAATCCGATCGCCGATTCACGGAGACGTTTCGCGAATTGGAGCAGAATTCGCGAGAGATGGAATCGCGATTGGAGAGTAAGATTGAGGAGTGTTACGAACGGATGTGTGCTATGACGGAGAAGAAGCTTTCGAAGAGTAGTAATTCAGCGGAGGAACAATCTCAACCGTACCGCCATCCTAATCATCAGGTTAGCTTGGGAGAAGAGCAACCGCAACCTTATCGCCATCCGAATCATCAGGTGCATATCTCAAACTCAGATCCAGGCCGTAGCTCTAGAAATGAGGATAATGCTGAGCGTTATCAGGTGGTTAAAACTAGAGATGGCTTGCTTAAGAAAATCGATCTACCAGCGTTTGACGAAGGTGATACGTATGTGTGGATTGTGTTGGCAGAGAGATTTTTTTCGAATTGGTGGTTATGATGATAGATCTAAAATGGAGGTAGTATCTGTAAGTTTGGCAGGTGATGTGCTCAGTTGGTTTAACAGTGAAACACATCGGAAGGAATTTGAGGAGTTGGAAGGAGTTTAAAGAGAAGTTGGTAGCAAGGTTCAGTAAGGTGAAGTTCAGGGATCCAAGCCAACCGCTTTTCGCAGTGAGTCAAACAGGTATAGTGGCTCAGTACATACATCTGTTTGAAGATCTTTCTACACAAGTGACAGATGGAGGGGATCTTTATGAATGGGTTGAAGCCTGAAATGAGAGAGGTTGTGAACATGTGCAAGCCGGTTGATTTGGATGAAATGATTTCTACGGCTTATCAAATGGAGGATACTGCCTTGTATAGAGTGGTTTGTCGAGAGAAACAACAGGAAGAAAAGAATACTTTGAAGAATGGAAGCTCTAAGTCGTATTCAACATCTAAATCTAATACAACTGGTTATGTGAAGCCACAACCGAGTAAACAAGGAGAGAACAATACGCCACGACCTCAGCTACGTCTCACCGATGCACATATTGAAGAAAAGAAACGATTGGGGTTATGCTTCACTTGTGATGATAAATGGTCTCGTCAACATTGGTGTCTAAACGGATCATTACAAGTGCTGACGGTGGTAAATGGCATCGAGATGGAAATTCTGGATCAGTCTTTGGTAGAAGTGGACAATGAAGTGGAAGAGAGCGAAAAGCGTCGATGATGGGGTTATTTTTTAAACTCCTTCTTGGGTCGTTCATCACCAACAACTATGAAACTGCGAGGAACGATCAAGAAGAACTCTGTGGTGGTAATGATTGATAGCAGAGCGACACATAATTTCATCTCTCCAAAGGCAGTTCAACAACTTAAACTCAAAGCTAGGAGACTTGAGAGTCTAACTGTATTACTTGGCACCGGAGTTTCAGTAGAAGGCATTGGTGTTTGTAAGAATGTGCAGTTAGTATTACCATCAATATCCTTTACCGCTGATTTCGTTGTGTTGGAGTTGGGACAGGTCGACGTTATACTGGGAGTGAAGTGGCTCAGAACTTTGGGCAAGTGTACGGTAGATTGGGAAATGCAGGAGTGGTCTTTCTATTATGATGGAGCATTAGTAACGTTGAAAGGAAATCCCTCTCTTCACAATCAGAATGAGTCGTTGAAATCTCTGTTACCGGGAGAATGTAAAGAGGAGAAGATGGCCTTACAGAGTAAAGAACTGAAGGGTGCAGAAGATGTAAATCTACCGATTTTAGTGGAGCAGAAACTTGATCAATATGCTGCAGTGTTTCAAAACCTACGGGTTTACCTCCACTAAGAGGAAGAGAGCATTCTATCACGTTGCAACCAAATTCTTCACCCGTTAGCGTTCTCCTTACGCCCCGCATGCTCACAAAGAATCTATGGAGAAGCTAGTGCAAGAGATGCTGGCAGACGGTTTGATCAGGCCTAGTCAAATCCCGTACTCTAGCCCGGTGTTGCTTGTGAAGAAGAAAGACAACACTCACAGATTATGTGTTGATTACAGGGCATTGAACAGAGCAACGGTGCAAGACAAATACCCAATTCCGATGATCGATCAATTACTCGATGAGTTGCACGGGGCGAGAGTATTTTCGAAGTTAGATTTGCGAGCTGGCTAACACCAAATTCGAATGGCAGAGAAAGACATTAAGAAGACAGCTTTCCGCACTCATGATGGCCACTTTGAGTTCTTGGTCATGCCATTTGGACTGACAAACGCCCCAGCCACTTTTCAGGCATTGATGAACGATGTTATCAGGAAGTTTTTGGGGAAATTTGTGCTTGTGTTTTTCGATGATATACTAATCTATAGTAGATCATTGGAAGAACATGTACAAAACTTGGAGGCAGTTTTGAAGGTGTTTGTTGAACAGAAGTTGTATGCAAAACTTGCACAAGAAAAGGTAGAATATTTGGGACATGTGATCAGTAGTTGTTTCTGATGGACAGATGAGGCAGTTGTGAAGTGGCCTTCCCCAAAAACAGTCAAAGATCTGAGGGGATTTCTGGGGTTGACAGGCTATTATAGGAGATTTGAGAGATTATGGGACATGTGATTTGTAGTTATTGAGCTGGAGACAGTGATCAGAAGAAGGCAGATTGTGAGCTCTTCCAGATTTTACAAAACAAAGATCTGATGGGTTTTTCTTGGCAGGTTGATGCATCAGCATTATAGCTTTAGAGAGACTAGTGGGAAGCATGGAAGAATTTGAGCACTAGCATGTGACAGATTTGATATCTGAAGAAGGCTATGATCACTTTTGGTGTTAGATTTTAGGCGGTTTTGGTCGCATGTTTGTTTTGTGATTTTGATGAACATCTTAGTCTGATGCTCATGGCAGTTAGCTTTCTCAAGACAGTCATGAACGCAGTTGGTTAGCATGTCGTGCCTCTTGACAAGCAAACTGGAAGCCTAGAACGCCGGACACCCGTCTGAGATGACAGCACGCTGAGAACACCCGACAAGAGAGACCGGGGCCTGGACGATGGACGAGCAGCATGATACGCTGGCCTGGACATACCCGGCTGGACAGCACAGCCTGACCCGGTGGCCTAGCTTCTTCCTTTCTCCTTGCTTCTCATTGGTCGAAAATCACTTGGCCAAGGACATTTTAGTAATTTTGTTTTATGCTTTCAAGGGCTTTCAAGCCACCTATAAATAATCTTGTAATCTCATTAAGAGATCTAACTTCTTTTCTCTCAAAACATAATAAGATATTGAAGAAAGTTTGGATCTTTGATCCTTTTATCTCATTTCTTTTGTGTTTAATAGATTATCTTCTTCTCTAATCATGTTTAGCCTTGAATCATCATTGATTTTGAGGTTTTCCATGGCTATTAGTGAGTAGATCTATCTAGGGTTCATGGGCTTGGGAGACTAAGGGTGATTAAGTGTAGATCCAAGGTGCTTAGTTGATCTATCCTTTCCTTGCATTGATTTGGTGTTCTTCATGCCTTTCTCTTGCATCATGATTTGGTGTTGCTTCATGCTATTAGTTGTGAGATTGCCTTTGATCATTGATTTGGTGTACTTGGGTGATCATTGCAAAGAGCATTCATCTAGGGATAAAGCTTGCTTAGTTTTGTTGTCTAGGCATAAGGAATTAGATTGATTGAAAAGTTGGCATCTTGGATTGAACCTTGATCACCCAAAGTCAATTCCCTTGTCCCAAGAATCCCCTTGCCTCATTGAGAAAGAAAGTTCAATCTTTTATTGCATTTTTAATATTGTCTTAGTTTCATAATTATCCTCTCATCTTGATTGCACTTAGATTAAGCATGAACTTGCATTCCCTTTGCATTAGAATCTCTTAGAATTGGATTGACATCTTGTATTCTACAACATTTGATTAGGACCTTAGAAAAGTCCTTTCATCAAATTGGCGCCGTTGCCAAGTCCTAAGTTGATTTTGACATTGGGATTTAGTCATTTGCTTGAGACTAAGTCATTTTTTTTTTTATTATCTTGTGATATTGGTTCTCTTGCTTCTTCTATCTTTGACTTTCAGGTGTATGATCACAAGAAGCAGGGGGGCATCTAACTTGGTTCCTACTGTTGAAGAGATTGCTGCACTTGAGAGGGAGATAGCAAGACAAAGAAGAGAAGTAGAGCAACAGGCTCATCTTCAAAGGTTGGGGTTTGAGATGGGGAATCTGCCTCAAGATGATGATGTCCTAGGGGGCAATGGTCCAAGAGATGAAAATCCTAGACCACCACGCCAGCCACATAACCAACCACGCCAAGCAAGAGCCATTGGACCCTATGACCAACCTCACATTCATGGTCATAGGTTTGGAATCAGAGCACCAGCTGTGGAGAACAACAACTCTGAGATCAAATCAGGGCTGCTCAATGTGATAGAGAACAACAAGTTTCATGGCTTGGCTGTGGAGGATCCACTAGATCACTTGGATCAATTTGACAAGTATTGTGGTTTGTCAAAGACCAATGGAGTCTCTGAAGATGCTTTTAAACTCAGGCTGTTTCCTTTCTCTCTAGGAGACAAAGCTCATCAGTGGGAGAAGGCTCTTCCAAGTAACTCTATCATCACTTGGAATGATTGCAAGAGGGTATTCCTAGAGAAGTTCTTCTCTTCCTCAAGGACAGCTAAGATCAGAAATGAAATCTCTGGTTTTCAACAAAAGAATCTTGAGAGCTTCAGTGAAGCATGGGAGAGGTTCAAGGGCTATTGGTCTCAGTGTCCACATCATGGCTTCACCAAAGAGAGTTTGCTTAGCACCTTCTATAGAGGAGCTCTACCACAATGCAGAAATAGGCTTGATACTGCTAGCAATGGTTTCTTCTTGGGAAGAACTGAAGAGGATGCTGAAGAACTAGTGGAGAACATGGCCAAGAGTGACTCAGTTTATAGTGAGGAGCATGATAGAGCCAATAGAAGTGATGACCAGCACACATGGAAGGAAATCAAGACCTTGCAAGAAAAGATAGATTTGCTTCTCTCCACCCAAGCTAAACAAGAACAAATGAATTTTGTGGGTGCTCCTAGTCAAGAGGTTCCTCCTGCAATCAATGAGGTTGATGGTTTAGAAGACCAAGAGGAGATGTGCTTCATCAATGCTAATGGCACATGGTATAGGAAGGAGCCAAACTTCCAATACCAAAACAACTATCAGCCAAGACCTCACGACAACAATCAACAAGGAGGCTACCAAACAAATCAGGCATCTCAGCCTCAAGGAAGTTCTTCCCAAGCTCCAAGCTCAAAAAATGGAGTCCATGTTCAAGCAACTCTCAGCAGAAGCTCAAGAAAGAAATGCTAAGAACATTTGTGATGAGTTCAAGAACATCCATGACAAGATTGATGGCACTTATTCTGATCTCAACAACAAGTACATGCAACTTGCCTCTCACCTCAAGGCTTTGGAGAGCCAATTTGCCTCCATGTCTTCATCCTTCAAGAATCCAATGGGATCTCTACCAGGAAAACCAGAGAAGAACCTTAAGGAGACTTGCAATGTTATCCTCTCCACTTCCTCAAGGATTGCGTTGAGTGATCATAAGAATGATGTTGATGAGATTGAGAGGCTAGTGCTTGGAAATCAGATTGAAAATGATAAGAGACTGGTTGTGGCCACAGCTGAAGCTAGAGTTGTGAAGAGATAAGAAGGTTCAAGGAAAGATTCTGAAGATTGATGAGCCTACGGTTGAGACACAAGTTGAGAAGAGTGCTAACCTCAAGCTGAAAGAAGTGAAGGAAGAAGACAATGAGGTTGAGCTTTCACCATATGATAAGCTCCCTTTCCCTAAAAGGTTCCTCACCAAAGCTCAGAAAAAGTGGTCTCCAAATTCAGAAAAGACCTAAGTGATATTGGAGTCAAGCTTCCAGAGATCACCAATATGCATGCTGCTCATGTTCAAATGATGCTCATACAGGACATTCTCACCCACCAAGCTGACATGGCTGAGCTTTTGGACATCTCACTTCTGAAGATTGATCCACCAATCCCTCCAAAGTCCCTCCCTAAGCTTGAGTCTCAAGGGAAGTTCACCTTGTCTTGCTCTCTTGGTAAACTAACTATGGATGATGCTCTTGTTGATAGTGGTGGTAGTGTGAATGTCATCTCCTTGGATATGGTGCAGAGTATTGGGATTGAAAGCATGGAACCAGATACTCCTCCTCTCACCTTTGGGGATTCCTCTTCTACAACCCCACTTGGCATAATCAAGGACTTCCCCTTGAAGATTGGATCCTGCACCATACCTATTGACCTCACTGTTTTGAAGATGGCATCTGAAGAGAGAGTCCCTTTGATCCTTGGCACTCCTTTCCTCACAACAGTTGGAGCTTGCATTGACTTTCCCAACAAGAAGGTCACCCTCATGCATGTCAACAAGGCTGTCTCCTACCCTCTCCAACCTCCAATGGAATCAGACTATTGTGGGACAATCACTTGTGATGCACAAGCTGTTCAGAAGCCCCACGATGAAAAGGTTGTTGGTAAGAAAGAAGGTCTTGATGGAGAGTATTCAAAAGAGTTGTGTGATGAGCACTTGGAAAGTGCTAAAACAGAAGGGATGAGTGGAGTCTCAAAGGCCACTCATGGCAAGAAGAAGATGGTGAAAGAGCCTCATCCTCCATGTTGGGATCAAAATCGGTCAATGACGAAATCACCGAAAATCCTCAAAGCCAAAATCAAAGCCAAGAAACGGTCGTCGCTCGATAAAACTCACGGGAAGGCTCGTCCGCTCCCGCCTGGCACCAGCGGCAAGGGTCCTGGCGCCCATATGTGCAATCAACTCATAATCTCGGGCAATGGCAGCATCTTGGTTCCTTAAAACCCATGTCCGGATCGTCCGAGATCTACAATGGTTCTTCCGCAAAGCCTTCCGATTGTTTAAAAGATTCATCTTTTAACACATCTAAAGCTCGGCCACATTGCTCGCATCCTCGACGACGGAAAATCTACAAATCCAAGTCCATCTCAAATCCCGATACTCGAGGAATCTCGTTGGATTAGAAAAGATTATCTCGAAATCTACGGCTAAAGACCTTCCCAAACTCAAAAGATTTCCGCAAACGACCGACGGGGGAAAGATCGAACAACGAAAACCCACAGACGGCAAGATGGCCTGGCACCGGGCGGCACGCCACGCTGCGCCGCCTGGCGCCGACGGCACGCTGACGCTGGCCGGCCTGGCGGCGGCACTCGCCTGGCGGGCGGCAACTCGCCACGCAGGCGGCCTGGCCGTGGAACTCGCCTGGCGCCGGCACACGGACGCTGGCCGCCTGGCGGCACGCTGGACGCTGGCGCCTGGGCCGGCCGCCTGGCGCGGCTGCCCGCCTGGCGCCGGCACCTCGCCCCCGGGCGGCACCGCCAGCTGGTCGCCTGGCGTCGGTCCGCGGCCTCGCCCGGTCTCGGTCCTATCGCGTCCGTTCGATCCCATCTTAGCTTGTTCGATCAATCTACGCAAGTTTGGTACGATCACGGTTATTCTGGAACACCACTATCTCGACTATACGAGGAATTGAGGTTCCTTCGAAACACCAAACCTTCAAAGACCGTCCTTTCAAAATCGTAAAACGCTTAACGCCCAACGTGGCCAAACGCCCACACGATTTTCCGAAAAGGAAGGATAACTATGACGGTTTATCTTTATCCTCACATAAGAGATAAATGTCAAGTTTCCAGAAGATAAATGTCAAGTTTCCAGAAGATAAATGTCAAGTTTTCCAAGATAAATGTCAAGTTTCCGATAAACACGAAGATGGACGAAAATGGAAAAGCCCGATTCAGCCCGCGAAGATAGACCGCCTTAAGAGGAGTATATAAGGAGAGCTTTGAGCAAGAAGCAAACAAGATCACAAACTTTCAGAGCACTTAGCACTTAGAGCGCTTTAGCTTTTCTGTTTTCGCTAGCGAGCGACTCAACTAGGTTAGATCTAGGCGACGGACTAGCGGACCTTCGACAGCTCTTGTAGCTTACTTTTCACCTGTTGTTCACGCCAAAACGCCAATTCAGAAATAAGATCTTTTCCGCCAACTTTTACGATTTCTATTTTCGCAACTTTTATCTCTATTGATTGTTTCAGCGCCCAGCAGATATCCGGACCTTCAAGGAAGATCGGGTTAACTCGGTTTTCCTCCACAAATCTTTATCGGAAATTGACGGTGCGAATTTCGGTTCCTACAGTTTGGCACTAGAAGGAGGGGTTACGGATCTATCTATTTCGCAATGCACACGCCGATCATGTCTACCGACGCCACCAAAGATCAGCCAGCTAGACGGAACACCCGCCGACGCCAACGCTGAGAAGACTCCAGCTGGAGATGCGTCCGCAGTCACTGCTGATGCAAACACCGAGGCGCCAGGCAGATGAAGGAACTGTTTACCTCCGCCTGGCGAACAACAGACAAGCTGATAACCTCGCCGCAAAACAGGTCGACACCTTAACTGCGAGGAGCAAGTTGCCGCGGATCCACCAAGGCACGCCAGGCAGAAGACTCGACTTCGATCTCCGGCACGAAAAGATGCCCGAAAGAGCCCACTCCCGAGGAAACGGCTCGAAGGACAGCAAACGACCTCGCAGAACCTTCCACTCCCGCGACGGAGACAAGGAAAGCGACGCCGAAGATCAATCTAGATATCAGCGACCAATCGGATCCTTCCGATGAAGACGCTGACATCCACCCGTGAGAACCGGCCAGTCCGCGGCAGACGGTATCCTTCGATAGGCCCATGACAGAAGAGGAAGAAGAACTCTACTGGATGGAGCAGGAAGAACTCGGAAGATCAAACTCGATCTATCGCGACCAGCCGATAGGTTCGAGGAACGCCGCAGCAATAGCGAGTTCCATGATCTCCGCGAATCTCTCAAAAGACCGTGGCGGTGAAAGCGTGAAATCGCAAATCCATCAGCGACCAGTTCCGCCCGAGATCGATAGACTTCTCGAGGAAGCACGAAAATGCCATTCACCGCCGGATCACGGAAACACGATCTCAGACCTGTGGAAGATCAAAATCCCGATCTATGACGGTACGACGGATCCTAAGTCGCACCTGCAGTCTTTCCAGATCGAATGGGTAGGTACAAACTCCCGAGCTTAACGCGACGCAGGTCATTGTCTTCTTCTTCGCCAAGCACCTCAAAGGTGCTGCGCCGAGTGGTTCTCCGCTCAAAAGGAACTCCATCGAAGCTTCCGCCAACTGGCCTCGGCGCTTCAAACAGTACTTGTTCATGGACAGAGAAACGTCCGACGTGGATCTATGGAGTCTAGCTCGAAGGAAGACGAAGTCACCCGCGACTTCATGAAGGTTCAAACTGGTGATGGCAGAGTAACGGGCATCAGCGACAATGTCGCAATCGACTCGAGGAAAACTCTCGTACAAGTCGGTTCGAAAGTGGATACTACTGGAAAAGCCGCGACAATCCAGGATACTCTACAAGGCAACGGACTTCATCATCATGGAAGAAGAGATGAAGCTTCGTCGCAGAAGCACGGACCACAGAAAACGCCCTCGAAAAGAAAACCTCTCGAACGACAAAAACGCCCATCACGAAGAGGAAGACGCCCGCAGCATAACTACGCCATCAACTCGAGCAAGGCAGAACCTCCGAAACACCTGGACCAGGAACCAGTACAAGGATAACTCCTACCGCGAAGTTCCACGAAACCAGAGGTCACTCCACCGCGAACTGCAAGGTTCTCGCCCGCTCGCCGCAAAACTCCTCACCGCAAACTATCAAAGGTCAAGAGTATAAAGGACCTGCTCCTGACTCGACCCAAAGACCAACAAAACTGCCTCCGAGGACCGCGAACCGAAAATCAATCGGGGAAAACGCGGAAGAAGACAGACGACCAAGGGAACAACAGCAGTCGCCAGAGGGTAAACATGATCATCGAGGATCACAGTTCTACCAAGACTCGTCTCGCCGATAAAAGCCTACGGAAAAACCGAGACAAGTTCCAACTGGTTCCCGGACAGCGATGTTCCTAACCACACGATCGCTGAGGAACAGAGACCGCCGAATCGACAAACCTCACCGCGATCCTTTGGTAATCGACCTGGTCATCCAGGATCTCAAGTCGGCCGCATTCTCATCGATACAGAAGCACGGTCAACGCCATCTTCCGCGACACCCTCTACAGGATGAAGATCCCACTTGGGAAGTC
Organism: Brassica nigra; assembly: GCA_016432835.1. Classification (NCBI taxonomy): domain Eukaryota; kingdom Viridiplantae; phylum Streptophyta; class Magnoliopsida; order Brassicales; family Brassicaceae; genus Brassica; species Brassica nigra. The sequence continues at coordinate 41,592,620 of CM028247.1, forward strand.
GCCCCTGAGCCAAAACCTTTGACGGGTTTTGCGCCACTACCATGACCCTCGAGAATTAAACTCCCAGTCATGGCAAAGGAAGTTACAAAGATCGCCGAAGTTTGCAGTAGTCGACAACCCGCCATCTACAACGCCATCATGGGAACCCTTGATCAACTCCATGAAGGCAGTACCATCCACATATCACCTCGGTATCAAGTTTCCGACCGACCGAACCGCAGCCATCCGGGTAGTCGAAACAATCGAGACTCGTTACCTAGCCGAAGTTCAAACTGCGAAAAATCGAACGCGCCAACCCAAACGAGCAAAGGAATCACACAACATTCCGAGGACTCAAGAAAGATGATCCAGAATCATCCAACAGGCAACGATTCAAGACGGCGACAAAGCCTCCGAGTCCACCGCCGTAAAGCAGACAGCTCGACCCCGACAAACCACCGATCCGACCAGCACGATCGAACGGCGACGCACGGGGAGTAAAAACGTCTGCGGCAACTATCAGAACTACGAGATGGCTTGATCCTCGAAAGAGGTACGTAGGCAGCTCGTCGAAACCCGGCGAAGTTCAGCTATCCCCTCACCAAAAGGGGACTGCGCGATAATTCTATACTCCCACAAAACGCAAAAATCCGCGCATGTACTCTAACTTCTCAAATTTTAATAAAATTCTTTCTATCTTTTATGCTCGCTTAAACGCATCAACGCTTCGGAAAAACGAAAATCATATCTTCAAAAGAAACGCGAGACGTCGCAACTTCTTAAAAAGATAACAAAACTCGTATTATCCGCAAAAGACAGTCCACCAGCGACTTAAAATAACTCACTCGATTGGCCCCACGGACGACACAAGAAACGCTTCACTCAATACAAACTCGTAGTCAGACCTACAAGGTCCTCTTACATCCGACAAGGATATCATAGCGCGCTATACAAGAAACCCAAAATTTTGGTTTAGCGTCTCGGATAAACTCCGAAGATAGCTCGATTCTTTTAACACAAGTCATATAAGCCGGCGCTAGTCGCGGACTTTAAACGAAAAGAATCAGGAAGAAATCACTAACAGGCAAAACGAAGCCGATCAGTCATCGCACAGCCTTAAAGCTGAGAGTAAGCCTAGGTCTTGCCCTAAACCCAGTCTTGCTGGATCTTGACATCTCACAGACATAGTATCGTGATAAGATCCAAAACATGTCTCTTATCGCTACACCTAAAACGCCGCTAAAAGTAGCATAAGGACCAGCGAAAAAAGAGTTAGGATAATGGCGACTACTCGTGATCCTTCCCTCTACACTTGACGAAAGTATAAATCAAAACAAAAGACTAAATCTCGCAAATTTTCATATTCATAAAAGCCGAAAAGACGGCAGGATTCAAAGCCACCAACGGCCAGTCCCAAAACATAAGAATGCAACCTCCAACGGTCGCAGAATAAAATTACTAAAACGCCACACACGGCCAAAAAATCGATTCACAAAAGGAAGTCAACATTGAGAAACCGGATGCGGAAATCCCAAATGAACTAGCAGGCTGGTCCACTTCCTCATTCACGCTGGCGCTCCCACCACCCTCGGCGTTCATCAGCTCGCCTCCATCAGATCCTCGAAACCTCGATAGGTTCCCATAGTCTCCGGACTCTTTCTTCTACCGGAGGAACCAAGGACTCAGCATGAGCGACTCGCCATGAAATCCTTCATTTCAGCAATCTCGAATCGAAGGAGAAACGGGTTCGAGACTTGTGAAGGTTTACGACCAACCCGCACTCGAAATCACCAACAAACTCCGAGCTTCTTTAAAACATTGAAACTCAGCAGCAAACGATTCCGCCCGCCTTGCCACCGCTGCGACCATCCTTCTTCCTCTCCTTTCCCCGAACGAGCTCGTGAAGCTCAGCTTGCTTCGCTCGCCTTTACCTCTTGTCGGAACCGAAAAGCTCTCGCCCGCTTCTGTGGTCTTGAAGTTAGCAATCCTGGATTTGCGAAACTCGAGTCAAGCCTCGCTAAACACTCTTAGTCCCTGCATAAAACTCAAGATCAGCAAGCATGCTTATATACAGATTCAAACGCAAGGTTAAGAAGTTCGGGCCAAACCTCGTTGACACGCTGGGAGCCCTCGGCAAAACCCGTTTTTCCTCATCCTCCAGCGACTCATCAGTAGTAAACTCCGAGGAAGGCCATCAAAGAAGTTGTTGGGTGGAAAACCGCTGGCTCCGCCTTTTTCCGTTGGAGCAAAACTAGGGTTTTCTCCCAACGGTGAAGGATCTTCCGGGCCTTCCCCATCATCGATTTCCTTCCCCTTACGAGACCTCTGTCTACGCCTCCGAGTAGGAGCTTCGATGACCGGTTCGGCATCATACGACGAGGCAAGATCTCGACCGATAAAGTCTAACCGCGTCTCGAATCCGTTCGAGGGTGAAGGACTTCCAGAAAAACGGCCTTTGACGAAGAAGATCTCTCTTGACAAAGACATCGCCAGGCAAATGCGCAGTAGGGTTATTCCCTACAAAGCGAAACTTTTTCACTAAAACTCGCACTTCCGAAAAGGTGAAATAAACAACAGGGTTTTCATCAGATACCTCGGTTGAAGTTCCATGCTCGGAAATAAATGGAGGCAGCTCTCCTCGACAGACTCGCCATCTATTTGGACGAAGAAGAAACGCTCCTGCCATGATTTGGGATTCGAAGTAGTCCCTTAAATCACGGCCATATCCTTCTTAGGCAGCATGGAGTAGTAACCGTCACTTTCCGTCGGCCGAGTGCCCCAAAGACCTTCGAAATCATCGGGACCAAGATCAATCCCGAAGTTCAGAAGCTAGCGATCAGTACGCCAAGCCAACTCTCCAAGGCAGGAACGCTGAGCTGGTTGATCGAGAGTTCAAGCGTGAAGCGCACTAACAATGGCACCAGGGATCGGGAACCACATACGCGACGTAAAGAAAGCTTAACATGTAAAGAAACCTTGCGGAGGATTCCTTGCACTCGCTACCAACGGAACTGAATTTGACTCTTCAGAACCTGGTAAAAATCTCAAGAACCTTGAGATATTTCGAGAAACCGAGCTCGGCGCAAAGGAGCACCGGCTGCCTGCAGGCCTCCTCGAACAGGGATCTCTGGCAGTGTTGGGGCGAACCTACAAGGACTCGGTATACGATTCTTCTTTTCCTCCTCGACCAACTCCTCCCGCTTCAGGGGCAGGAGAGTCATCCGAGGATGAATGGGAAGAAGAGTTTCTCTTTGAGGATCTTGAAGACATTGTTCTTAAAGAGAGAGAAAGGATTCTTGAGAGAGAGTAAAATTCTTGTGATGAAGTAAGAATGAGATTTCTTACTCCATCCATATAAAGGAGGTAAAATCACTATTTACCCCGACTTAAGACAAACGATTACGTCTCAACACCTTCCCACACGGCTATACCGCAAGCTAGGATCCGACAGGCACTACGGTTCCTAGCTAGCTGGGGGGCTAACTGTTGGGGTCAAAATCGGTCAATGACGAAATTGTTACCCGAAAGTCCTCGAAAGAAAAGCCGCGATCAAAGCCAAGAAACGGGTCGCCGCCGATAAAACTCACGGGAAGGCTCGTCCGCTCCCGCCTGGCACCAGCGGCAAGGGTCCTGGCGCCCATCCGTGCAATCATCTCATAATCTCGGGCAATGGCAGCATCTTGGTTCCTTAAAACCCATGTCCGGATCATCCGAGATCTACAATTGTTCCGCAAAACCTTCCCGATTGTTTAAAAGATTCATCTTTTAACACATCTAAAGCTCAAGGCCACATTGCTCGCATCCTCGACGACGGAAAATCTACAAATCCAAGTCCATCTCAAATCCCGATACTCGAGGAATCTCGTTGGATTAGAAACGATTATCTCGAAATCTACGGCTAAAGACCTTCCCAAACTCAAAAGATTTCCCGCAAAGGACTAACGGGGAAAGATCGAACAACGAAAACCCACAGACGGCAAGATGGCCTGGCACCGCGAGCGCCACGCTGAAGCCGCCTGGCGCCGGCGGCACCTGGCCCGCTGGCCGCTGGCGCCGCCGCACGCTGGACGCTGGCCGCCTTGCCGGGCGCACCCGGCGCCGCGGCACCACGCGGTCGGCTCGGCGCCGGTCCGCCCTCGCCCGGTCTCGGTCCTATCGTGCCGGTTCGATCCCATCTTAGCTTGTTCGGATCAATCTACGCAAGTTTGGTACGATCACGGTTATTCGAACACCACTATCTCGACGAGGAATTGAGGTTCCTTCGAAACACCAAACCTTCAAAGACCGTCCTTTCAAAACCGTAAAACGCCTAACGCCTAACGTGGCCAAAACGCCCACGTACGATTTTCCGAAAAGGAAGGATAACTATGACGGTTTATCTTTATCCTCACATAAGAGATAAATGTCAAGTTTCCAGAAGATAAATGTCAAGTTTCCAGAAGATAAATGTCAAGTTTTCCGAAGATAAATGTCAAGTTTCCCGATAAACACGAAGATGGACGAAAATGGAAAAAGCCCGATTCAGCCCGCGAGAAGATAGACCGTCTTAAGAGGAGTATATAAGGAGAGCTTTGAGCAAGAAGCAAACAAGATCACAAACTTTCAGAGCACTTAGCACTTAGAGCGTTTTAGCTTTCTTTTTCTGTTTTCGTTAGCGAGCTGCGACTCAACTAGGTTAGATCTAGGCGACCGGACTAGCGGACCTTTCGACAGCTCTTGTAGCTTACTTTTCACCTGTTGTTCACGCTCAAAACGCGAATTCAGAAATAAGATCTTTTTCCGCTCAAATTTTACGATTTCTATTTTCACAACTTTTATCTCTATTGATTGTTTCGTGTGCGGCCCAGCAGATATCCGGGACCTTCAAGGAAGATCGGGTTAACTCGGTTTTCCTCCACAAATCTTTATCGGAAATTGACGGTGCGAATTTTGGTTCCCACACTCCACCTCTTGATTTGTTCCCATACACTCTCACTCTCCATCCAAAGAAGCTCAAGGATGGAGTCATTGAGTACAAGATCAAGCACAAGGGCATATCCACACCATTCTCAAGTGCTAGAGCCATCATCACTCCTCAGCTCCAAGATGACCCAATCAAGCTTTAAGAGCTTCTCTCTCAGGTCCTCACCATCACTCTTGAAGGTGGGAAGGATCCTCCTTCTCACTAGTCCAAGAGAAAAGGTAGTCAAGCTAGTGACTCAAAATAACCTCACTTGGGAGGAAGTCCCATGGTTATCCTTGTATATAGCTTTGCAATTTCAAATTTCCTTTTTAGTTTTTAATAAAAGTGGTCAAGATTTTCAGGTTGAGCCAAGCACTAGAGGAGAAAAGAATAGTGGTGAACCACTTGAGCCCCATGATCCATGTAGCAGCCTCCTCTAGTTGCTATGAACCAAGCCAGCTTCTAGTCATGACACAAGCACCATGCCCAAATCTCCTTGTGTGGTATCACTCCAACCCTTCTTGTATATACATTTTCTTTTGCCTTGTTGAGGTATCTCTTACTCTCTTACTCACATAGGAGACTGTGTGATTTAAGTGTGGGGGAGGTACCGGATATTTGATCATGTTTGCTTTGTGATTTTGAGTCTCATGCATTGCATTGTACATTCATAAGTGCATAGAAAATCCAAAAAATTTTAAATTTTTGAACCATGTAGATTGCATCGCTTGCATCCTTAGGATTGAGTCTAGAGCATATAGGTTGCATTCATTTGCATATGGAGCATTGCCTTGTAAAGAACACTCGTTTGCACTGAATTCGACACCCTAGTTAAACATATCAGGTAGCTTGAGCATCTTTTGAAAAGCTTGCATGCTTTGAGCCTTGAAAGCTCTTCTTGAAACTTGCTTGCTTGCTTGATATTGGCATTGTTCTTAACACCAGCTCCATCCTGAACTTAGACTTGAATGTACTTAATCTCTCTTGCATATGGGCATTTGCATACTTAGTCATGGATCTCATACACATTTGGGTTATCTTTTTCCATTGTACCACCCTTTGTTAACCCAAATGGCACTCCCTTACCCTTGAACCCTATCCATTCTTTGAAACCTACATTGATTTGCTTGAGTGAGGCCTCTTTTGATAGCTTGTCATGTGCAAAATCTTGAGAGTATTGGGAGCGACATGGATTTGTTCTCATCTCTTGCTAGCATAGGGTCATCATTTGAGCTAGCTTCTAGGATGGTGAGTGAAGTGTTTGTTACCTAATGTTTTACATTTTGGGTTTGGGGATATGACAATGTTGAGATTGATGAAAAAAAGAAAGTTTTGAGAAAGAAAAACCCTAGGGACCTAGAAATGAAAAATGAAAAGCTCTTGATTGATGTTTTTGACCTTCCCACTCATGAGTATATATATATATATAAAAAAAAAGATTCAATAAGATAGTGGGGAAGGAAAATCATAAGAGTTAGAGTTTAGAAAGTGAATAGAGGTCCTTAGAGGTTGAATCATGAGGAAGAAAATGTCCATTGGGTGAGTAATGTGAGTATGTTTTCATTTTGGGGTATGGGATGAATTAAAAGGGGTTTAGAACTTGTAATCACCTAGGAATTGGGTAGAATGATGAGGATGGATCCATGTATGCATGAATTGCTCCTAGTCTTAGATAAATTTTGCATAATGATCAAGCTCCTTGATTTTTGAGTGATTGCTACCTTGAAATGATGCATTGAACCCTCCTTTTTATCCTTATTAGACCCTTTGATCACCTAGCCAAATGATTGAGATCATGTGCCCATTTGTGAGACTTCACCTTGAGTGTGTGTGTGTGAATCAATGTGAGGGCTGGTTAAGAGAACATGTTGGTTGATAGGCATTGCATCTTGTGTAGAGACATAAGAGTAATTGATAGGCCTTGTGAAGCTAGAGCGTAATAAGAGAGTTTGCTCATGCTATTTGCTTTGTTTCTTTAGGATGTCAGGTTGAGTGCTATGAGTGTTTCCTTTGGCTTTGTTCCCATCCTTGCATCCATCCCCCTTGTGTTTGAAAAAGTTTACTTGAGGACAAGCAAAGGTCTAGTGTGGGGGAGTTGATGTCTTGCATATTTACATGTTTTTAGCTATCATATCTTGTGCATTTTACTCATTTAGATTAGGCATTAGGCATCTTTAGGCTCGTTTGGCATTCTTAAGTCCCTATTAGGTGTTGGAGCACACTTTGGAGATATTGAAGATGTTTGGGAGTTTTGTGATGAAAAAGAGGGGTTTAAAGATGAACATGGACAGAGGCCTTAGAAATATTTTCTGATTCTAAGATTTGGTGGAGACATGGAATTTTGTGTTAGCTTTCCAATAGAAGTGGTTTCAAGACATTTGGAGTCATATTGGAGGAGTTATGATCAAAACACTGAGGGCATATCAGTTCCACCCGGGTGAGCATACCCGAGGTCGACCATCCTACCATGCCTGGACGAGCTCAGGACGCGGCCAGGACGACCCGGGGACAAGCACCCGCACGTTCTGATTGTTCTGGAAGCCTAGAACATACCCGACCTTGCACACCCGTCCGTTCCCACCCGCGCATGGAGGCACCCGGACAGGACCACCCGGCCAACAGCACCCGCACGGCTGGATGATGGACGAACGCCAAGAACGCGCGCGGGTGCACTCACCCGGACGTCCCACCCGTCCTTCCTACCCGCGTACGAGACAGCACCCGGCCTTGGCACACGCGGCCTGAAGGACCCGCACGGTCTGCATACCCGACCTGGAGGACGCGGCCTGAAGGACCCGCACGGCCTGCTGGCTGCTGGACACGGACAGCACGCGGCTCAGAAGACCCGGACAAGAGAGACCGCACTGCCTGGACGATGGACGAGCAGCATGATACGCGGCCTAGACATACCCGGGCTGGACAGCACAGCCTGACCCGGGTGGCCTAGCTTCTTCCTTTCTCCTTGCTTCTAATTGGTCAAAAATCACTTGGCCAAGGACATTTTAGTAATTTTGTTTTATGCTTTCAAGGGCTTTCAAGCCACCTATAAATACTATTGTAATCTCATTAAGAGATCTAACTTCTTTTCTCTCAAAAACATAATAAGATCTTTTAGAAAGTTTGGATCTTTGATCCTTTTTATCTCATTTCTTTTGTGTTTAATAGATTATCTTCTTCTCTAATCATGTTTAGCCTTGAATCATCATTGATTTTGAGGTTTTCCATGGCTATTAGTGAGTAGATCTATCTAGGGTTCATGGACTTGGGAGACTAAGGGTGATTAAGTGTAGATCCAAGGTGCTTAGTGTTAGATCTATCCTTTCCTTGCATTGATTTGGTGTTCTTCATGCTATATTTGAGTTGGCCTCTCAAACATAGAGCTATAGGCATTTCATGCCCGGAAGGTGTTCTATGAAATACCTGAACCAACTCATCTATGCTTTTAGGTTTATTTGCCTAAGGGATTAGTTGTCAAAGAAGCTAGGATTGCTATTAGACTCACTCTCCATGTTTGCTTTGGTCATTACAGCCAAAGGGATTTGGTGTACTTGGGTGATCATTGCAAAAGAGCATTCATCTAGGGATAGAGCTTGCTTAGTTTTGTTGTCTAGGCATAAGGAATTAGATTGATTGAAAAGTTGGCATCTTGGATTGAACCTTGATCACCCAAAGTCAATTCCCTTGTCCCAAGAACCCCCTTGCCTCATTGAGAAAGAAAGTTCAATCTTTTATTGCATTTTTAATATTGTCTTAGTTTCATAATTATCCTCTCATCTTGATTGCACTTAGATTAAGCATGAACTTGCATTCCCTTTGCATTAGAATCTCTTAGAATTGGATTGACATCTTGTATTCTACAACATTTGATTAGGACCTTAGAAAAGTCCTTTCATCACTAGCTGCACCAGTCTCCACCTTCTCAGCCTTTCTGGCCATGGACAATTCCCCTTTGCTACCAAACAGACCTTCTGATCCAAGCTCTTGCAGGAGTTGAGCACACACATCATCAAATCTGGGAAGTTCCTTAGCTCTTAAAATGTGTTTGAGCACATCATTGAAGTTGGAATTGAGGGTGAGAAGCAGTCCAATGACTTTATCCTGCTGGCGCCTCTCCTCAAGAGTGATTTGATCAGAGGTGCTTGGTCTTAACAGCTCAAGTTCAGACCATAACTGACTGTACTTCCCAAGGTGCTTGGTGAAGTCCATCTCTTCTTGCTGCAAGTTGTTGATGGCTCTTTTGACTTCAAAGATTCTGGCGAGGTTTGAAGTGTTGCCATAAACCTTGTGCAAGGTATCCCACAACTGCTTGGCAGTCTTGTGGGAACCAAGATTCACACCGTCGAGTTTTGTTAATCGGAGAAAAGCCAAGTTAACCTAGCTTTCCCTGATGGTCCCGGTTATCTGCTGGGCCACGCACAACACAATCAATAAGACCAAAAGTATGCGATAATAAATCGTAAGAACAAAAAGAGAGCAAAAAGATCTTATTTCTGAATCTTCGTTTGAGCGTGAACAACAGGTGAGAGTCTCGGCTACGAGAGCTGTCGGTAAGTTTGCTAGTCTAGCAACCTAAGTTCTAACCTAGTTGAGTCGCAGCTCGATAGTAAACACGGAAAATTGCCTAAATTGCTCTAAGTGCTAAGTTTGCTCTAATATGCTCTGATTTTTCCCCTTTTGCTCTTCGTCCTAAGTCCTCCTTATATACTCCTCTTTTAGGTCGGTTTACCTCTTCTCGGGCCGGACTTGTCGAGAAGCGGGCTTTTCCATATCTCGTTTTTCTTCGGGATTATCTTCGGAAACTTGACATTTATCTTCGCGGAAATTTGACATTTATCTCTTCCCGCGGATGATATAAACCGTCATACTAGTCTTTGGGCTCAAGTCTTTTGGGATCATAGATGGGCCGTTGTCCGCAATTCAGACCCTCTTTGGGCCGTATCGAGACTTAAGCATTTTTACGATTTTACTCACGAAGTAGCCGTTGGTATAGGCATGATTTTCCCAATGGAACCTCGTCTCTTCGCATAGCCGAGGCAGTTGATGTTAAGTTAACCGTAACATGTTCTATTACGAAAAGTGGGAAACCGTTCGAGAGACATAACCTTCCCAATTTCCCGAAAACTTTCGACGATGTTTTTAGACGGAACATTGGTATCTGTCCATGGCCCCGAGGACTGGGTTACGGAAACTTCGGACGAAGATGCATGGTTATGGGATGGGACCGGGTTCGGAATGGTCCACGGAGCCGGGCGAGTTGACCCGCGCCACGGTCAAGCTCGCCAGCGATTTGACCCGCAACGCGGTAGTACACGCCGGGCGAGTTGACCCGTGCCTCGGTCGAGCTCGCCAGCGAATTGACCCATAACGTGGTCGTACTCACCGTGCGAGCTGACCCGTGCTACGGTCGTGCTCGCCGGCGAGTAGACCCGTGCTCGTCGGGCGATCCATTTCGGTTATTCGTTTTCTCGGCTTTTGAAGTTTTGACCGAGATTTGTTTTTCCTAGGACTTTCGGGCATCGATTCCGTCGTGACCGATTTTGACCCCAACATGTCTCATAGTGTGCATAAGCCTCCATGATAGGAGTATCCAGAGAGCTTTGCAAGATAGACAACACCATGAGGTCCTCCTGGCCCCATTTGGCTTCATCTACCACTACAAGTTCTGTGCCATCTTCTCCTTGTGTGGTTTGTTTTGGTGCTCCACTTAAAGTGATATGCTCCCATAAACCTCTTCCACCAAGGGCTGTCTTTTGTCAATCTGGACCAAGTAATGTAGTTTGCACCCTTAATAGTGACTGGAATCTCCACTAGCCTGGTCTGCTCCATCTTGACTTGCTATTGTCCACTGGGTAAAGGATTGGCGCCTAGAGAAATTTTGAATTTTCAAGGCTGAATCAGACAGTAATCAAGAGGAACAAGAGATACTCTAAGAGACTGAAGAATCCTGGAACAGAAAAGAGTGAGCAAGTGCAAGAACTGAAGAAACTTACCAGAACAAGTTTCTTTTACCCTCTGGATAAAAGAAAAGTGAAGTTAAATTTGAGAAAGTAATCGAACAAAGTGAAAGAGAAAAGTAAGCAGAGTAGTTTTGCAGAAGAAAATAGGTTCTCAGAAGCTTAAAAGCTCTGATACCATGAGAAAATGTGAAGAACAGAGGATGAAGATATGAATCCGTGAGAGAGAGATACTCTAAGTGACTGAAGAATCCTGGGACAGACAAGAGTGAGCAAGTGCAAGAACTGAAGAAACTTCCCAGAACAAGTTTCTTTTACCCACTGGATAAAACAAAAGTGAAGTGAAATTTGAGAAAGTAATCGAACAAAGTGAAAGAGAAAAGTAAGCAGAGTAGTTTTGCAGAAAAAATAGGTTCTCAGAAGCTTAAAAGCTCTGATACCATGAGAAAATGTGAAGAACAGAGGATGAAGAGATGAATCCGTGAGAGAGAGAGAGAGATACTCTAAGAGACTGAAGAATCATGGGACAGAAAAGAGTGAGCAAGTGCAAGAACTGAAGAAACTTCCCAGAAGAAGTTTCTTTTACCCACAGGATAAAAGAAAAGTGAAGTGAAATTTGAGAAAGTAATCGAACAAAGTGAAAAAGAAAAGTAAGCAGAGTAGTTTTGCAGAAGAAAATAGGTTCTCAGAAGCTTAAAAGCTCTGATACCATGAGAAAATGTGAAGAACAGAGGATGAAGAGATGAATCCGTGAGAGAGAGAGAGATACTCTAAGAGACTGAAGAATCCTGGGTCAGAAAAGAGTGAGCAAGTGCAAGAACTGAAGAAACTTCCCAGAACAAGTTTCTTTTACCCACTGGATAAAAGAAAAGTGAAGTGAAATTTGAGAAAGTTATCGAACAAAGTGAAAGAGAAAAGTAAGCAGAGTAGTTTTGCAGAAGAAAATAGGTTCTCAGAAGCTTAAAAGCTCTGATACCATGAGAAAATGTGAAGAACAGAGGATGAAGAGATGAATCCGTGAGAGAGAGAGATACTCTAAGAGACTGAAGAATCCTGGGTCAGAAAAGAGTGAGCAAGTGCAAGAACTGAAGAAACTTCCCAGAACAAGTTTCTTTTACCCTCTGGATAAAAGAAAAGTGAAGTGAAATTTGAGAAAGTAATCGAACAAAGTGAAAGAGAAAAGTAAGCAGAGTAGTTTTGCAGAAGAAAATAGGTTCTCAGAAGCTTAAAAGCTCTGATACCATGAGAAAATGTGAAGAACAGAGGATGAAGAGATGAATCCGTGAGAGAGAGAGATACTCTAAGAGACTGAAGAATCCTGGAACAGAAAAGAGTGAGCAAGTGCAAGAACTGAAGAAACTTACCAGAACAAGTTTCTTTTACCCTCTGGATAAAAGAAAAGTGAAGTTAAATTTGAGAAAGTAATCGAACAAAGTGAAAGAGAAAAGTAAGCAGAGTAGTTTTGCAGAAGAAAATAGGTTCTCGAGCTTAAAAGCTCTGATACCATGAGAAAATGTGAAGAACAGAGGATGAAGAGATGAACAGAGAGAGAGAGATACTCTAAGAGACTGAAGAATCCAGGGACAGAAAAGAGTGAGCAAGTGCAAGAACTGAAGAAACTTCCCAGAACAAGTTTCTTTTACCCACTGGATAAAAGAAAAGTGAAGTGAAATTTGAGAAAGTAATCGAACAAAGTGAAAGAGAAAAGTAAGTAGAGTAGTTTTGCAGAAGAAAATAGGTTCTCAGAAGCTTAAAACCTCTGATACCATGAGAAAATGTGAAGAACAGAGGATGAAGAGATGAATCCGTGAGAGAGAGAGAGATACTCTAAGAGACTGAAGAATCTTGGGACAGAAAAGAGTGAGCAAGTAAGAACTGAAGAAACTTAGTTTCTTTACCCACTGGATAAAAGAAAAGTGAAGTGAAATTTGAGAAAGTAATCGAACAAAATGAAAGAGAAAAGTAAGCAGAGTAGTTTTGCAGAAGAAAATAGGTTCTCAGAAGGTTAAAAGCCCTGATACCATGAGAAAATGTGAAGAACAGAGGATGAAGAGATGAATCCGTGTGAGAGAGAGAGAGAGAGAGAGAGAGAGAGAGAGAGAGAGAGAGAGAGAGAGAGAGAGAGAGAGAGAGAGAGAGAGAGAGAGAGAGAGAGAGAGAGAGAGAGAGAGAGAGAGAGATGTAGCAGAGAGAAAGGAAGGATTTTATTTTTCTTAAACAAAATGTGAATCAGGTTACATGAATATATAGGCAAGATGCCTCATGAGTTAATTGAATAAACAAAGGAAAATATAAACAAAGAAAATTATAAAGAAAGGTTTGGTCTGGCCGATGATAGTGACTTGACCTCAACGGCTCACTCTCTTCCATAAAAGGAACATGTGACTAATACCATAAACAATTGCTCCTCTTTGTCTCTTACTTATCCAACGGTCTTGTCTTCCTTTTGAACGCATCCAAGGCGAGTTGGAGCTTGCCTTGTCTTATAAGGCACGCTAGGTATGAACTGGATGACTTGTGGAGCAAGTGTTGTACAGACAACCTTGAACTCTAAGTAAGCTCGGACCTGTATCATCTTTACATGTCTCCAGCTTCTCTCTTCCTCTTATCTATTCCTTTCCTTTGTCAATAGCTCCTTCCACCTTCTCAGCCTTGTTAGCCAGGGACAGCTCCCCTTTTCCACCAAACAGACCATCTCAGCCTAGCTCCTTTTGCAACTGAGCACACACATCATCATAGCTTAGTAGTTCCTTAGCTCTCAAAATGTGTTTTAGAACATCATTGAAGCTGGGATCGAGAGTGAGAAACAGTCCAAAGACCTTGTTTTGCTCACGCCTTTCCTCAAGAGTGCTAGGATCAGGGGTGCTTGGTCTCAGCATCTCAAGTTCAGACCATAGCTGAATGTACGTCCCAAGGTGGTTGGTGAAATCAAGCTCCTATTGCTGTAGATTTTTGATGGCTCTCTTCACTTCAAAGATTCTGGTCAGGTTTGAAGTGTTGCCATAGACCTTGTGCAAGGTATCCCACAACTGTTTTTCTGTCTCACAGTGTGCATAAGACTCCATGATAGGAGTGTCAAGTGAGCCTTGCAAGATAGATAGCACCATGAGATCCTCCTATTCCCATTTGCCTTCATCTACCACTACAATCTCCTTGCCATCAGCTCCTTGAGTCACTTGTCTTGGTGCCTCACTGGTGGTGATGTGCCCCCATAAACCTCTGCCCCCAAATGCTGTCTTGGTTAATCTGGACCAGGTGATGTAGTTTTCTCCCTTAAGAGTGACTGGAATCACCACTGGCCTGGTTTGCTCCATGATGCTTGCTATTGTCCACTTGATAAAGATTAGGCACCAAGGATAATTTTGAATTTTATTGACTAGATAAGGGAGAAAACAATACGAAACTCAAAAATCTTTCTGAAGAAATAGAATCGAGGAACATAAAAGAGAGAGCAAGCTCAAGAACAGATGAAAATACCCAGAACAAGTTCTTTTACCCACTGGATAAAAGAAAATGCAAGAGAATCTGAGGAAACTAAACTGAGCAAAGAGAGATCAGATGAATCAGAGTGAATTTGCGGAAGTGAAAAGAGGTAATCAGGCACTCAAGGCTCTGATACCATGTTAGTTTATGAAGAACAGAGTGAAAGAGATCAGTGAGGGAGATAAAAGAGAGAGAGTTATTTCGAAACTTAGAGAGAGAGTAAAGAAGGAAGTATTTGTTGAAATGATATGAGCATTGATAGGAGAAGGGATGAGGAGTTGAGATACATGAAGAGGGAAGTGTTTGGGAGTGTTTGGGAGAACTTGGTTGATCAGGCCGTACAGGCCGTACAGAACTGATCTAACCAAGACTCGACCAAAACTTACCCGGGTAACTCTTCTAGCAAGAAGAAGTTACATTCACCATTCCACTGTAGTTCAGACCGTTGAGCACATAAGGGACGCGTCTGACAGGCTGTCAGCAGCTGGAAAAGGAAGAGCATCTTTGGAAGATGCCTCACACATGTTGGAGCAACCATTGGCCGAATTTAAATGGGGCGCTCCACCTTATCTTGACTACACATGATTGGTCTTTCTTTATGTAACGAAACCCTTGTATCCTGAGCACTATATATTTGTAAACTCTCTCATTAATAAAGCTAAGCAAGTATTGAGTCTCTTAAGTCTCTCTCAAACCTGATTCTCCATTAGTCTTTAATCTTATTGTTGCATAATCTCTTCTTAATCTCTTCTAAATCATATCATTCTCTTCATTGTGTCTCATAATCTCTAAAGATTATATGGTATCAGAGCCTGGTTGGCTTGTCCACCTGTGTTCGTGAATGTTCTTGGAGATTCAAGGCTAGATCTTTGAAGAACAAGTGAAGTAGTCCGTTTGTGTTTTCTTTCAAGATCTGTGTTCAAGGCTGGTCCGGGTGGTGTTTGTGAAGCTCAAAGGTGTTCCAAGGAGTGTGGGTGATCAAGTCTGGTTCGTGTGGTGCATTAAGTGCTCAAAGGTTGAGTCTTTGAAGATACCAGCTAAAGGTCAAGTCTTTGTTTGGTTTGAGGGTTCAAGGTGGGTTCTTTGAAGGTGTCTTTGAAGATTGTGTCTTGGAGCTGTCTGTGGGGTTTAGATCTGGAGTTTAAAAGTTACGTGTGTTAAGATAAAATTCTGTGAAGATGGAAGCTAGTATGAAGATGAAGGTGGCTGTGATCTTCAAAGGGAATAACTACTTGGTGTGGTCTCGGATGGTGAGAACCGCAATTGGAAGCAAGGGCTTGTGGAGTCATATTACATCTGGTGAGGCTCCAAAGGTGCTTACTCAAGAAGGATACAAGGAGGATGTCTCAACTGATGACGCAAGTGATGCTGTGGAGAAATGGCAGCAAGAAGATCTGATGGTTCTTTCAACTCTCCATGTTTCCTTGGAGCCAGCGTTGTTGGACGCGTATAGCTATTGTGAGTCAGATAAAGAGCTGTGGGATACGCTTAAGAAAATGTATGGGAACACTTCAAACTTGAGTAGAGTGTTTGAGATCAAGCAAGCCATAAACGGTTTGGCTCAAGAGGACATGGAATTCACTAAGCATCTTGGGAGGTTCAGATCTCTATGGTCAGATCTGGAGATGTTTAGGCCGAGTACCACTGATGCTGATGAACTGAACAAGAGGAGAGAGCAAGACAAGGTGTTCGGTCTGTTGCTCACATTGAACCCGGCCTACAATGGTCTCATTCAGCACCTGTTGAGAGAGGACACGCTTCCAAGATTAGAAGATGTGTGGGTAAGGATCCAAAAGGAGCAAGGCTCCATTGGTTTGTTTGGGAAAAAGGGAGAGCTTTCACTTGCAAACCAAGAGGCTCAAACTGATCAAGTTGAAGCGCCACAAGCCAATAAGGCTGCGCATGGAAAGTATGAGGAGAGGAGGTTCAATGGGAATTGTGATCATTGCAAAAAGCATGGACACAAGAAGAGCCAGAGCCAGTGCTGGATCCTCCATCCTCATCTTAAACCAGCAAAGTTTATGAAGGATAGTGATGCAAGAGCTCACCTTTCAGAGGGATTAAGTGGAGTTGGAACTAGCAAGACTCAGGAAGGAGAAGGGCGGGAGATGGATGGTGGAAAGTCCCTAGTGGCTTACTCTGGAGGTCCAAGCAACCTATGCAACAATGATCAGGACTACCTCAGGAGATCTGATCTTGATGCCCTCATCAAGATATTCAAGGACAATGGTAACATCTTTGGGTATTCCTTTGGTGCATCTATGATTGCTAGGACTGTGGAGAATTCTATTGAAATTTATAGGCGAGCTAGCAGCTTAATGAACATGCATAATCACTCTAGAAATGTTGATACTAGGATTGATCATGCATATAAGCCATCTAGCATTCTAGCCCATCTTGCTAAGTCTCAATCCTCTAAACCTCTTATTGTGGATTCTGGTGCTTCTCATCATATGATCAGTGACACAAGGTTGATTAAAAACATTGAACCTGCTAATGGTAATGTGATGATTGCTAATGGTGCTAAGATTTAGCTGTTTGATAAGGAGTCTAGAGCTTTCTATATGCCTGAGTTCACTTCAAATTTGTTGTATGTTAAGAAATGTGCAACTGATTTAAATTGCAATTTTATATTCAGCCCTAATGATGTGAAGTTTCAGGATATTGAGAGTAGCAAGATGATTAGAAAAGGAGTGACTAAAGGAGACATATGTGCTTGAAGATCTTGCTCCTGTTTCTGATATTAGCTGCTCGTTTACCTCTGTTCTGCTTCAAGTTTGAATAAAAATGCATTGTGGCCTGCTAGACTAGGACACCCTCATAATAAGGCTTTGAAACTGATGTTGCCAGGTGTTTCTTTTGAAATAATGAGTGTGAAGCTTGTATTTTAGGCAAGCATTGTAAAACTGTTTTCCCAAGTCTAATACTGTTTATGAGAAATGTTTTGATCTTTTTCATTCAGAAGTTTGGACTGCTCCTTGTTTATCTAAGGAATCTCATAAGTATTATGTCTCATTCATTGATGAAAAATCCAAATACATCTGGCTAACACTAATTCCGCCCAAAGATAGGGTGCTTGATGCATTTAAAAACTTTCAATCATATGTGACTAACCAGTATCATGCCAAGATTAAGATTTTCAGGTCTGACAATGGTGGTGAGTACACTGGTCAAGCCTTCAAGCATTATGTATCTCAGCATAGCATCCTTCATCAGACAAGCAAAATGGAGTGGCTGAAAGGAAGAACAGACATTTGATGGAAGTGGCAAGGTCTATGATGTTTCAAGCCAATGTTCCCAAGAGGTTTTGGAGTGATGCTGTTGTTACTGCATGCTTATTTGATAAACAGAACTCCAACTCAGGTCCTGGAAGGAAGAGCTCCATTTCAAGTGCTAAACGAGTATAAGCCTTCCTTGGAGCACATGAGAGTCTTTGGGTGTCTTTGCTATGTTATGGTCCCTGGAGAGTTGAGAAACAAGCTATAAGCTAGGAGAACAAAAGCAATGTTTATTGGATACTCATCTTCTCAAAAGGGATACAAATGTTAGGATCCGGAAACGAGAAGAGTACTGGTATCTAGGGAGGTGAAGTTTGTTGAAGACAGGGGGTATTATCTTGGAAGGCCTTGGGATCAACGTAAACCAGGGACAACTAGGAGTAACGAGTGTCTCAAGGAGTATGCCAGTTGCTAGTGATAGTACTACTCCCCATCTTGACCATGAAGGGGGCAGTGGATAAGAACATCTCAACCAAGAGAGGGGAGAGAGTTCAAATGGCCAAGGAAATGGTCAGGAGAGTTCTGACACACATGATCAAGGTGTGGAGTCAAGTACACATCAAGATGGAGATGAAGAAAGTCAGCTAGAAGAAGATGAAGCTGGTGAATCTCTTGTGGAGCAGCAGCCAGTAGAACCAAAGGTGCACCTGAATCAGCACCAGTATTGAGGAGAAGCACACGCGTGAGGAAGGATCCTTCCAACTGGGTAAACACTTGCATGTACTACAATGCCTAGGCTGTGGAGCATCGTTCTCAAGCCGTGTGTTCCTTTGCTCAATACCCTGATGAACATTACAGCTTTATGGTGAGCTTAGACAAGAGCTATGTGCCAAGAAGCTATGAAGAAGCCATGATTATTAAAGAATGGAGAGATTCAGTAAATGATGAAGCAGGTGCAATGATTAAAAATGACACATGGTATGAGAGTGGGCTACCAAAAGGGAAGAAGGCAGTTTCAAGCAGGTGGATCATCACAATCTAGTACAAACCTGATGGAACTGTGGATAGGAAAAGACAAGGCTTATTGCAAGAGGGTTCACTCAAACATGGGAGAGGATTATATATACACGTTTGCTTCTGTTGCTAAGCTTCACACAATCAGAATTGTGTTGTCTCTTGCTGTCAATCTTGAATGGGGGCTTTGGCAAATGGATGTAAAGTATGCCTTCTTGCAAGGAGAGCTTGAAGATGAGGTCTATATGCATCCTCCTCCTGGTTTGGAACACTTGGTGAAGAAAGGAAATCTTTTGAGACTGAAGAAGGCTATCTATGGTCTCAAGCAATCACCAAGAGCATGGTATCACAAGCTTAGCACAACCTTGAATGGAAGAGGGTTCAGGAAGTCCGAGCTTGACCACACTCTCTTCACTCTCACCACACCCTCAGGTATCATTGTGATCCTTGTGTATGTTGATGATATCATCATCACTGGAAGTGATAAAGATAGTATCAAAACTACCAAGGAGTTTCTTAAATCTGTCTTTGAGATTAAAAACTTGGAGGAGAGGAAATACTTCCTTGGAATTGAGTTGGGTAGATCCAAGAAAGGCTTGTTCATTTCTAAAAGGAAATATACACTTGATCTTTTGAAAGATGCAGGTGTCTATGGAGGGAAAACAGCCAATATGCCCATGGAGGATGGGTATAAGGTTCCACGTGAGGGGGAGCTTGAAGACAGCAAGCCATTCCATGACCCAAAGCTCTATAGGAAGCTTGTGGGTAAGCTCATCTCTTTAACTATCACCCGTCCTGACATTTGCTTTACTGTGAATCAGGTGAGCCAGCATATGCAAGTTCCAAAGGAGCATCATTGGCGCATGGTGGAGAGGTTGCTGATGTATCTCAATGGAACACCTGATCTAGGTGTGTGGATGGGCTGCAATAGAAGCACTGAGGTGGTGGACTACTGTGATGCAGATTTGGCAGGAGATAGATCAGATAGAAGATCAACTACTGGTTATTGCACATTCATTGGTGGGAACTTAGTTACTTGGAAGAGCAAGAAGCAGAAGGTGGACTCTTGTTTCAGTGCAGAAGCTGAGTATAGAGCCATGCTGAAGCTGACAAACGAGCTGGTTTGGATCAAAGGGATACTGAAGCATTTGGAGATTGATCAAGCCACACCAACGACCATGCATTGTGACAACCAGGCCCCCATTCACATTGCATCCAACTCGGTGTTTCATGAGAGAACCAAGCACATTGAAGTAGACTGCCACAAAGTGAGGGTGATGATTGTTCTTGGGGTCATCTTGCCGTGCTATACAAGAAGTGAAGACCAGCTAGCTGATGTGTTTACTAAGGCAGCAAGGCAGAAGAAAATAGAGTCCATTCATATCAGATTGGGCCTCATTGATCTTGGGAAGAAGAAGAGCTGATCCCCTTAGCTATGAGATCTTTACTCTTTTTCCCTCATCAAGGTTTTGTCCCAATAGGTTTTCCTTGGTGAGGTTTTTAATGAGGAAGATCTCATGGCTGTCCAAGCTTGACTTGTTCCACATGGTCAAGCTTGAGGGGGAGTGTTGACATGATATGAGCATTGATAGGAGAAGGGATGAGGAGTTGAGATACATGAAGAGGGAAGTGTTTGGGAGTGTTTGGGAGAACTTGGTTGATCAGTCTGTACAGGCCGTACAGGCCGTACATAACTGATCTAACCAAGACTCGACCAAAACTTACCCGGGTAACTCTTCTAGCAAGAAGAAGTTACATTCACCATTCCACTGTAGTTCAGACCGTTGAGAACATAAGGGACGCGTCTGACAGGCTGTCAGCAGCTGGAAAAGGAAGAGCATCTTTGGAAGATGCCTCACACATGTGGGAGCAACCATTGGGTGAATTCAAATGGGGCGCTCCACCTTATCTTGACTACACATGCTTGGTCTTTCTTTATGTATTGAAACCCTTGCATCCTGAGCACTATACATTTGTAAACTCTCTCATTAATAAATCTAAGC
Organism: Brassica nigra; assembly: GCA_016432835.1. Taxonomy (NCBI): domain Eukaryota; kingdom Viridiplantae; phylum Streptophyta; class Magnoliopsida; order Brassicales; family Brassicaceae; genus Brassica; species Brassica nigra. Next base: position 41,613,213 of record CM028247.1, read on the forward strand.
AAGTTTTGAGTCTCTTAAGTCTCTCTCAAACATGATTCTCCATTTGTCTTTAATCTTATTCTTGCATAATCTCTTCTTAATCTCTTCTAAATCTTATCATTCTCTTCATTTTGTCTCATAATCTCCAAAGATTATAGTATTTCCCCTTAATCTTTTTTGTCTACACATACAATGGTTGTTATATAAACATAAGATCGAAGAGAGATAGTAAGATATGCTGGATAATAGGGTCTTCTAGAGGCTCCATCAGATTTGAATCCAAATTCAAATATGTGTTCACTGATGTCTTGCATATTTTCATTGTTTTAGCTTTCCATTTTGTGCATTTTATCCCTTCTAGATTAGGCATTAGACATATTTAGGTTCATTTTGCATTCATGAGTCTTTATCAGGTCTTGGAGTGTACTTTGGAGATATTGAAGGTGTTTGGGGGTACTTTGTTACAAAGAGGAAGGGTGAAAGATGAGCATGGACGATGGCCATAGAGAAGTCTTTTTATGCTGAGATTTGGTGGAGACATAGCATGTTGAGTTAGCTTTCCAATGGGAGTGGTTCCAAGCCATTTTAAGCCATATTGGAGGAGTTATGATCATTTGAGTGGAGGCATGTCAAGGCACCCGGGTCAGCACACTCGACCTGACCAACCCGCACGGGACGAGGGAGAGATGCTGGACGATGAAGCACCCGGACGGACGTACGCGGCCTCGACAACCCGCACAGCCTGACCGCGGGAACAGACAGCACGTACGCGGCCTGGACACCCGGGTGAAGTTACCCGCGTACGAACATCAACCCACCGATCACACCCGAGGACGACGACCCGCACGGCTTCGAGAGAACGGACCAGCATGTACGCGGGACGATCACACTCGACTGACGCCACCCGCGTGCGAACATACCCGGACGTCCACACCCGCGTGCGAGCATACCCGGACGTCCACACCCGACTAGACGCCACCCGCGTGCGAGCACACCCGGTAGCGACGAACGCCTAGGACAAGACGCGACCGGACGCACCCGAGGAAGACAACCCGCACGGCCCGACGATGGAGAACGCCCAGAATCAGGACGCGGTCGATCACACCAGACCTCCCTCGCCCGCGTACCACTCCACTCGACCTCAGTACACTCGAGCAAGACGACCCGCGTAGCCTCACACCCGGCCATGACCACTCAAGCAGCACGACCCGCACGGCTTGGACGGCCTGGTCGAGATTCCACACCCGGGTGGTCATACCCGGCCTGGTCGATGACCATCCGACCAGGGTATCCGAGCTTCTTCCTTTTGGAGCCTTTTGATTGGCTTAGACCATTACTCTTCTAAGGGCTTTTTAGTCATTTTACTTTTATGTTTTTAGGGCTCTTAAGCCTACTATAAATACTCTTATTATCCCTAGTTTGGGACTTATGTTATTTTCTCATTAAGAACACAAAACCTTTGAGTAAAGCTTCATCTTTGATTTCTTAATCTCATCTAATAATTGTGTTCTTGTTGGTTAGATCTCATCTCCTTTCTTTCTCTACATGATTAAGCTTGAATCCATCATGATTTCAAGAATGATCATGTTGATTAGTGAGTAATCCACTTTAGGATCCATGGGTTAAGGAGATTAAGGGGAGATTAGGCTAGATCTAGGGTGTTCTAGTGTAGATCTATCTTGTTCCTTGCTTAAAGAGTGTTTCTAATGCTTTTTTTGAGTTGGCCTCTCAAAGGTTGAGTTATAGACATTTTTGCCCACAAGGTGTTCTATGAAATGTCTGAACCAACTCTTCTAAGTTTCTAACTTCCTTTACCAAAGACCATTTGTTAGAATGGCTAATAGACTTAATCATAATGATTGCTTGCATGTTATTCAACCAATGACCATTTGATGCTTGAAATATGTTAGCAAATGAACATCCTTCTTGACCATAGAGTTTGTTTAGGTTTGTGTCTAGGCCTAAGGTAGTTAGATTGATTGTTGCTGCCACCCTTAGATTGATGTTTGATCTCCCCAAGGTCAATTCCCTTAGCCCATGAGTCCTCTTTTCTCATTAAGAAAGAAAGTTTAGTACTTTATTGCTTTTAGTAGTATCTTAGATTAAAATCATTATCATCACATTGGTAGCACTTAGATTAAGCATGTCTTGTATTCCCTTTGCTTGATAATCACTTAGAAATGGATTGACATTTAAATTACAACATTTGATTGGACTTGCAAAAGTCCTTCATCATTCACACCTTAAAGTCAACACTCTCCAACAGCTCTTTTTCTGTCTCAACAACTCAGCCGCCTCATGTTGTAACTCAGCCACCTTATGTTATAACTCAGACGGCATAACTCAGCCACTTCATGTCATAACTCAGCCATCT
>CM028247.1:41618169-41742149 GCA_016432835.1 Brassica nigra
TAGTTCCAAGCTTGTCCATAATCTCCTAGCGTCAAGCTTGAGGGGAGGAGTTGGAATGAAGAGGGAATAACCAAAGATAGCAAGCCATTAGGATTCAAGGAAAGTAGAAGAAAAGATGGATTTAAATGGAAGTTGGTCCATAGAGACTTGATCCACAAGTAACTGCTGATCTAGCCTATCTTGCAAGGCAAGAAATGAGTGGAAGGCTCAAGGACGTTGCTAAGCTACAGAAAACTTAGAATACTTAGCTTTTAATTCAAAAGGAAAGATCTGGTTTGAATTAGGCAGAGAAAAGTTACATGGGTGCATAAGGAGTTGTAGCAGACCTGTCACTATCACCATGAAGACCACACCTTGCATCCTGTCTCTTTCTCATCTTCTGACGTGCCTCTCCCTTGGCTGTTAAACTTAGCATAGAAAAGTGTATGAATGATGAGATGAGGAGTTACATGGGGTCAGGAGAAAGAGTAACCATGCAGTAAAAATAAGTTACCATGCAGTAAAAGTAATATGGAGTTACTGTGAGGTAAAAGGAAGATGGAGAAGTCTCAAATGAAGTGAGAAGGTTAGCACAGTGATCAGACCGTTGATGGATGAAGCACTGGAGCACTTAGCTAGCTCATGACAGGCTGGAAAGGGCAAGAGCATCTGGTCCAAGATGCTCTTGGTATCAAGCTGTGAGCAATGTGGTCCCACCATTTCAAATGAGGTGCTCCACTTCACTTGACTTCACATTCTTGCACAGTGATCTTATCTTTATTAAACTCTTGTTTCCCTCATATATAGATGTAACCTCTCTTATCAATAATAATTATCGAGTTGATAATCAAATACTCTTAAATCATGGTTACTTAATCTCTTAATGAATTCCTAGGATGCTTCTCTAGATGGAACTGGATAGATCCTTGCATAAACAAATCAAACACTCAAGTTTATCAATGATGTGGATTGACTTGTGACACAAGAGGCTGCGGAAAGGCTTCTTGATACTCCTAGGCTTTGATCGGATATGACACACCTCACTAAAGCCCTTAGATGTTGGATATTACACACCAACAGACTGGATATTACACACCAGACACTCTCTTAACTCACGACAAGCATGGGAGAAGGAAAACACAAAGGTTTAAAGAAAAAGACCTTATTGATTCTTAGGGTTGCGGCTACACTCAATATATAGGCTGGGACTTGTACATGCACAAGCTCATTAAAGGAACACGCTCCTTGTGTTCAAAAATACAAAAGAAAATAACAAAACCATAGTCTAATAAAACATAAGATAATAATGCATTCGAGATGCACCCATGATACATCACCTAGGAGATGTGTAAGTAAACTTGATGCCTCGTTAAAAACCTTGATTAGAAACCCCAGTGGGGAAAAAACTAATCAAGGGAAAAAGAGTACACCAAGCCACTTGCCTAGATGATGATCAGCTTGATGGCAAGATCACATGAATGGTGATAAGTGTGTCATGGTTGATCAAGCTTCTACCAAGACAGTCTTCTTGCTTCTTAGAGGTCTTAAGTTTGTTCCCAACAGCTTCATTGAGTCTTCTTGTTCTTGCACGAGTCATGAGACCTTTGGGAATGGCTAAGACATCATCTTCTTCAGCTGGTTTATCTTTAAGCTCTCCATCTCCATCAACTAGCTTGAACTCTCCATCTTTATCAACTTTCTGGTCCATGATCATATCATCCCCTCCCTCTTGAAAAGGATTTGTCCTCAAATCTGGCTCATCTTCAATAAACGGGATAAAGTCAGTAACATTGAAGCTATCACTCACATCATACTTACCTCGCAAATCCAGCTTGTCGGCATTATTGCTGATCTTCTTTATGACCTCAAAAGGTCCATCAATCCGCGACATTAGCTTGGACTTCCTTTCATTGGGAAACCTCTCTTTCCTTAGGTGAACCCAAACCTGGTCACCTACTTCAAAGACCATCTCACGCCTTCTTTTGTTAGCATGTTTGACATACTGCTTGGTTTTCTCCTAAATGTTGAGCCTAGCCTGCTCGTGGACTTGTTTCACCATCTCTGCCTTCTTTTTGCCATCAAAGCTGACCCTTTCACACTCAGGTAAAGGTACTAAATTCAAAGGAGAGGTGGGATTGAAGCCATAAACAATTTCAAAAGGTGAAAACTTAGAAGCATAATGCACAGCATGATTATATGCAAATTCATAATGAGGCAAACAGTCTTCCCATGATTTCAAGTTCTTCTTTATGAATGCACGCAAGAGAGTTCCTAAAGTCCTATTAACTACCTCAGTCTGTCCATCAGTTTGTGAATGACAAGTAGTAGAAAACAATAGCTTAGTACCTTGCTTAGACCAAAGAGTCTTCAAGAAATAACTAAGAAACTTAGTGTCTCTATCAGATACTATAGTCCTAGGCATGCCATGTAAACGCACAATCTCTTTAAAGAAAAAATTAGCAATATGCAGTGCATCATCAGTTTTGTGACAAGCTATGAAATGTGTCATTTCTGAGAACCTATCCACAACAACAAAGATTGAACCTTTTCCGGTTCTAGTTCTAGTTCTAGGCAATCCAACTATGAAGTCCATAGAAATATCATTCCAAGGATGATAAGGGATGGGTAAGGGAGTATACAAACCGTGGGTTTGAACCTTTGACTTAGCTTGCTTCCATGTTGTGCACCTCTCACAAAGTCTGTCCACATCTCTTCTCATCCGAGGCCAAAAGAAGTGATCCTGCAATGTTTTAAGAGTCTTGGCAACACCAAAGTGCCCCATGAGGCTTCCTTCATAGATTCCCTAACAAACAAGTCTCTCAAAGAGCAATTAGGCACACACAATCGGTTATCATAGAAGAGAAAGCCATCATGTTGAAAGTAATGTCAGCAGCAAATTTCTCACATGATTTATAAGCATCTTAAAGTCAGGATCATTTTCATACATACCTTTAATCTGCTCAAAACCCAATAGCTTGACATCTAGAGTGTTTAAGAGGACATACCTTCGAGACAGTGCATCAGCCACTATGTTTTCTTTACCTTGTTTGTACTTAATCACATAAGGAAAGGTTTCTATGAACTCAACTCATCTCGCGTGTCTTTTGCTTAGATTGTTCTGACCCTTAAGGTACTTGAGAGACTCATGGTCTGTGTGGATGACAAACTCCTTGGGCCATATGTAATGTTGCCAAGTTTGCAAAGTCCTCACCAAAGCATATAGTTCCTTGTCATATGTTGCATAGTTGAGTGTTGCTCCTCCAAGCTTCTCACTAAAGTATGCAATGGGTCTCTTTTCCGGCATCAACACAGCACCAATACCAATTCCTGAGGCATCACATTCAATTTCAATAAGAAGAGGGGCATGAGTAAGATTCTCTTTTAGGCATTGGAAGGCATTTTCTTGAGCTTCTACCCATTTGAATCCCACATCTTTCTTGATAACCTCAGTCAAGGGAGCTGTTATGGCACTGAATTCCCTCACAAATCGCCTGCAGAAGCCAGCAAGTCCATGAAAGCTTCTTACTTCTCCCACTGTCTTAGGACTCGGCCACTCTTGTATAGCCTTTACTTTCTCATGATCAACTTTCTCATGATCAACTTTGACTCCATCTGCACTCACAACAAAACCTAGAAAGACCAAGTTATCTGTACAAAAAGTAGACTTCTTAAGAATAGCATATAGTCTTTCTTTCCTCAACACATCAAGAACAGCTCTAAGATGATCTATATGCTCTTTTAGACACTTGTTGTAGACTAGGATGTCATCAAAATAAACCACAACAAACAAGGCTATAAATGATCTAAGTACATGGTTCATCAATCTCATGAAAGTACTAGGAGCAATGGTTAATCCAAAAGGCATGACTAACCATTCATACAACCCATGTTTAGTTTTAAAGGCTGTTTTCCATTCATCTCCCTCTTTCATCCTAATTTGATAATACCCACTTTTCAAATAAATTTTAGAAAATATGCAAGAGCCATGCAATTCATCTAGCATATCATCTAATCTAGGGATAAGGTGGCGATACTTACTTGTTATGTTGTTGATGGCTCTACAATCAACACACATGCGCCAGATTCCATCTTTCTTGGGCACTAGAAGCACTGGTACAACACAAGGACTCATGCTCTCACAGATATGGCCTTTCTCCATCAGTTCCTCCACTTGTCTTTGTAGCTCCTTAGTCTCCACCGGATTAGTTCTGTATGCTGGTCGGTTAGGAAGGGTAGAACCAGGTACAAAGTAGATTTGGTGCTCTATCCCTCTTACTGGTGGTAGTCCAATTGGGTTATCTTCAGGAAACACATCTTTATATTCCTGCAAAAGCTCAACAAGTTCACTCGGATACACCGGTGCAAGATCAGGTAAAATCAAGAGTGTTTCCTTATAGATGAACAATAGAATAGGTAAGTTAGAGCAGAGAGTTCTCTTAACATCACCAGACTTGGCATAGAAGTTCCGTTTCTTGGTTGGCTCAGCTTTGAGGTCGGTTTCTTTCTTAGTTTGTAGCTGAAGTTGATCTTGTTGTACTTCTTTAGGAGTTAGTGGTACAAGAACAGTCTTTCTTCCTTTAAACTCAAAGGTGTGCTTGTTTGCATATCCATCATGCATCACAGGTCTATCTGATTGCCACGGCCTTCCAAGAAGAATGTGACCAGCCTCCATAGGTAAGAGATCACACAAAACCTCATCTTCATACTTTCCAATGGCTAAGGGAACCATAACCTGAGTAGAAACTCTCATCTCTCCCTCTTCATTGAGCCATTGCAGCCTGTATGGTTTAGGATGCTTTTGAACCTTCAATCCCAGCTTCTTTACCATAGTCTCACTTGCAACATTAACACAGCTGCCTCCATCTATTATAAGACTACAGACTTTCCCTTGCACAAGACATCAAGTGTAGAATAGATTTTCCCTTTGTTCCAACTCCTTGGTCTTACTTTGCAGATTGAAAGTCCTTCTTGCAACCAACAATCTTCCAGTAACCGGATTGGCTACATACTCCTCTTCTGAACATGATCCTTCCTCTTGCTCCAGCTCATCATCCTCAGACTCATATTCCCCCATTGTCAAGAAGGATCATCACACGCTTGTTGGTGCATTCATTAGCATAATGTCCTCTTCCTTGACACTTAAAGCACTTAACATCTCTTGATCTGGTAGTAGAGGCCTCAGCTTTTTCCTTTCCCTTGTTGATAGTACCAGTAGATTTTGCCTCCTCTTTCTGATATGGCTTACTCTCCTTTTGGTAGCCCGGTTTATCCTCCTTAGTAGCTTGATACTTAATTCCATAGATACTCGGAGAATGCCCTTTTCTTTCACTTGTTGCTCCACAAAAATAGCTTTGTGCAACATTTCTTCCAAGTCCACATAGTGCTGCATCTCCACATTATCTTGTATTTCACGGTTAAGTCCTCCAAGAAACCGTGCCATAGTAGCCTCTCTATCCTCTGATATGAAAGCTCTCAACATCAGCAGTCTATCTCTTGAAAGTACTCTTCTACAGACCGTGATCCTTGTGTGAGCTTTCTCAACCTTTGATGGAGATCATGCTGATAATGGCTTGGTACAAACCTCTTGCGCATAACAGCCTTCATCTCAGTCCATGTCTCAATAGGATATTTACCATTGCGCCTCCTGTTTGTAACCAACTGATCCCACCAGCTCAAAGCATAATCATAGTATTCAGTAGCAGCCACTTGAATCTTCTTAATCTCTGAATAATGCTGAGAGTTGAAGACAAGTTCTATCTTCTTTTTCCACTCAAGATACGCATCTGGATCAGCCTTGCCATGGAAAGGAGGGATTTTAAGCTTTATTCCAGCTTCATTGCGTCTGTGTCTACGGCCCTCATGATCATACCGAGATCTTCTACTGCTAGGGATTGAACAGGAGCGATGGCTACTTTTCTCATAGAAGTTATCAGTCTCTTCTGATCCAGCATGTTCACGCTGACCACGTCTGTTTCTTCTTTGCTCACGTCTCTGATCAGGTGTTTGCTCCTGTCCATCATTCGGTCTCTGATCATACTTTTCTTCCAGCAACTTTACCATAGCATCCATAACTTGTTTGGTGATTGCTTCTTGTAACATTCGGTTCCTTCTCATAAAAGTTGCATCATCCTCCTCGGATCCCATTGCTTCCTGATACACAAAAGACTTGAACCAGTAAGTAGTTCAAGGAAATCAAAACACAGAGGATTCAAAAAAAAAGGAAACAAAGGATTCAAATCAAGGCGGCAAGATGATACTTGAACAACACGCGACGATTTGAATTATATAAATTTCGAAATCGAAACAAAACAGATCAGATTCAACAGATGATGATTTGTTATTCAATGGACACTGATCTATGCTTATCAAGAACAGATCGAAAAACACAAACTCTAGAAACCTTCAGATCTAACAAACCGGTAACGTAGATGACAAGAATATGAAGGGTTTTGTTTAAAACTTGATCGAAACTCTTAGATCTATCAATATTGAACCACAAAACAATAGATCTATCAAACTTATCAATGAAATTGATCAGATCAAGTGAGAAACAACACACAAGGACCGAAAGATCAAAGTTATGAGACGATGAAGAACAGATCTTATGAACACACAAAAGAGAAATCGAAACTCCCCTTCCAGAGTCCTCTGATACCACTTAATGAACTCCTAGGATGCTTCTCTAGATGGAACTGGATAGATCCTTACATAAACAAATCCAACACTCAAGTTTATCAAGGATGTGGATTGATTTGTGACACAAGAGGCTGCGGAAAGGCTTCTTGATACTCCTAGGCTTAGATCGGATATGACACACCTCACTAAAGCCCTTAGATGTTGGATATTACACACCAACAGACTGGATATTACACACCAGACACTCTCTTAACTCACGACAAGCATGGGAGAAGTAAAACACAAAGGTTTATAGAAAAAGACCTTATTGATTCTTAGGGTTGCGGCTACACTCAATATATAGGCTGGGACTTGTGCATGCACAAGCTCATTAATGGAACACGCTCCTTGTGTTCAAAAATACAAAAGAAAATAACAAAACCATAGTCTAATAAAACATAAGATAATAATGCATTCGAGATGCACCCATGATACGTCACCTAGGACTTGATGCCTCGTTAAAAACCTTGATTCGAAAATCCAGTGAGACAGAACTAATCAAGGGAAAAAGAGTACACCAAGCCACTTGCCTAGATGATGATCAGCTTGATGGTAAGATCACATGAATGGTGATAAGTGTCTTGGTTAATCAAGCTTTTACCAAGACAGGTCTTAAGTATGTTCCCAACAGCTTCATTGAGTCTTCTTGTTCTTGCACGGGTCATGGGACCTTTGGGAATGGCTAAGACATCATCATCTTCAGCTGGTTTCTCTTTAAGCTCTCCATCTCCGTGGGAACCGAAATTCGCACTGTCAATTTTAGTTGATTTGGAGGAACGCCAAGTGAACCTAGCCTTCCCTGAAGGTCCCGGTTATCTGCTGGGCCGCACACGACACAATCAATACGACGGAAATATAACAAAACGGAATATAAAAATCGTAAGAATAAGAGATAGAGCAAAAGGTCTTTATTTCCGAATTCGCGTTTAAGTGTGAACAACAGGAAAGAGATCGGCTACAAGAGCTGTCGATGAGTTCGCTAGTCCAGCCACCTATATCTAACCTAGTTGAGTCGCAGCTCGCTAGCAAAAACAGAAAAAAGTGCCTAAGTTGCTCTAAGTGCTATGTAGCTCTCAAAAGTTTTCCCTTTTGCTCCTCGCCCCAAGCTCTCCTTATATATTCCTCTTAAAACGGTCTATTCCTCCTTTGGGCCGAATCTATCGCGAATCGGGCTTCTTCCATTTTCGTCGGTCTTCATGTTTATCGGGAAACTTGACATTTATCTTCAAGAAGCCTGAAATTTATCTTCGGGAAACTTGACATTTATCTCTTTATGTAAAGATAAACATGGGCCGTCATGTCCAGTTCGACTTGATCTCCTGGAAAATCGTAAGTGGGCCGTTTTGGTCGCGTTCGGGCCTTCTAGGGCCGTTGTTTTGACCGTGGACATTTTACGATTTTCCGAGAAACTAGCCTGCCATGGTACTTGTTTTTCCGAAGGCACCCCAACTCCTCGTATAGTCTAGTTGACTGTTGCTTTTAGAATAACCGTGATCGTTTTATACGATGAATCGAAATCCATTCGTCAACCGAACCTTTGGTGGTCTCCCGAAGCCTTCCCGATTTATTTCGACCAAGACAAAATGGGGTTCTTAGGTTTCTTGTCTCCAAGGAGTTGAAAGGTGAGTCTTCAAGCAAGGATACAAAATGCATAGTTGGACTAGTTGTCGAGACGGTTTTGCGGGAAGAAGGTCGCACCTGTCGAGTAGTCCGTACGCGGGCGCCCGGGACTTGGACATGGATGCTGGCGCCAGCGCCCGTGACCAGCACGGGTGAGCTGGCGCCCGGGACCAGCACGGGCGAGCTGGCGCCCGGAACCCGGGACCAGCACGGGCGAGCCGACGCCCAGTGCCCGGTGCCAGCACGGGAGAGCCAGCGCACGGTGCCCGGTGCTAGCAAGGGTGAGCCGGCGCCTGGTGCCCAGCGCCAGCACGGGCGAGCCGGCGCCGGCGCCAGGGCGAAGGCGGCGCCGATGCCCGGGCCAGCACGGGCGAAGCCGACTCGGACCCGTGCCAGCGCGAGGCGGCGCCGGTGCCAGCATCGGCGAAGCCGGGCGCCGTGCCAGCATCGGCGAAGCCGGCGCCCGCCCAGTGTCAGCGGGCAAGCCGGCTCCGGCGGGGCCAGCCAGCACGTGAGTGAGCGCCGGTGAAAGCATCGGCGAAGCCCGTGCCGATGCCCGTGCCAGCACGGTGTGCCGGTCGTGCCTGTGCGGCGCCCGGCTAGGCCACTCCTGCTGGTGTCCGGGACTACGATGCGATCATCCCCCGGCGTTCGTCCGAGTAACTAGTTTTTCTTGGTTTTATTCGCCACTTGATTGCTTCCAAGGACTTTCGGTGTTGATTGCGTCTTTGACCGATTTTGACCCAACAGTTAGCCCCAGCTAGGACCGTGGTTTTGGTAACAGGTCCTAGCTCGCGTATAGCTAGATAGGAAGGTGTGGAGACGCAATCGTTTGCCGAAAGTCGGAGTAAATAGTAACTTTTCTTTCCTTATAAAGATTGAGTAAGAACTTTTAGTTATTCTTACTTCATCACAAGGATTTCACCTTTTAAAGTTTCTCTCTCAAGAAAAAATGTCTTCAAGATCAAGATCCTCTAAAGGAATTCTTCTTCTCACTCATCTTCGGTGATTCTCCGTCGATGAAGTGGTTGCGCTTAAAACACGAAGAAGAAGTTGAGGAAGATACGAGGGAGGCATTCTACAAAGCTTTATGTGGCTCGTGTCCGCCTCCGCGGGACATCCCCATCCCCAGAAGACCTCATAGGGTGTCGGGCGCGCCTTTCTCACCAAGCATGGTCTCTCCCGAGTACCTCACGATTCTTCGAAACTTTTACCAAGTTCCGAGTGGGGTTACGTTCGATTCGCTGGCGAGCAAGGGATCCTCCGCAAGGCTTCTTTACTTGCTATGAAGCCTTTCTCGTGTACTGCCGCATGTGGTTCCCGATCCCTGGTACCATTGTCCGTGCGCTTCGTTCTTTCGGACTTTTGATCAGCCAGCTCACCGTCACGTCTTTGGAGAGTTGGCTTGGCGTGCTAGTCTCGAGTTACAAGTTAGGCATGGACCTTAGCCCTAGCGATTTCGAGGGACTTTGGTATACTAAGCCAACGTCGATCGAAGGTTTGTATTCCGTGATCCCAAGGAAGAACATGGCCATAATCCAGGGGACTACTTCGAACCCCAAATCGTGGTTTGATCGCTTCTTCTTTGTACAAACAGATGGGGTGTCTGTTGAGGAAAGCTGCCTTCACTTATTCCCTCAGGAGTGGAACTTCGCTCGCGGTAATACGACTAACTCTGTTTTTCGTTTTCGTACTTTGAACGTGCATTAAGATAAAACTTTTGTTTATCGTGCAGTGAACAAGGTTGTCGCGCACACTCATGCCGATCTTTTCGTCAAACGAGACCTTCTTCGGGAAAGGCCATTCTTCTGGAGTACTTTTTCCTTTGAGCGGATTCGAAATGCGGTGGAGCTCCATCGATCCCGAGTCACCCTTCAGCCTTCCGATGTTCCATGCAACGTCGAGCCGATTGCTGTCTTGCCTGTTCGGAGGCGATGACATAGGTCTCAGAAAGGCAAAGAGGTCGAATGCGAGACGGCCTCGGAAGATCCTTCGCCGTTTGGAGGAGACCCTAGCTTTGTTCCAGGAGAAGGGGGTGGAACCAGCGAGTTTCCCCTGCCTAGAAACTTTTTCGATGGTCTCCCTCCAGCGTTTACTACTGATGAGTCGCTCGAGGATGACGCGAAGAAGAAAGTGTTTGCCGAGGGTTTCTCTTCTAATCAATGAGGTTTATCCTTTGAACTTTGATCATATATATTACCATTGCTGCACATATATTTTTCTGATCCTAAGTTCGTACAAGGGATGAGGGTGTTCGGAGCGGCGCTCGATGAAAGCTTTCGAGGATTGAGGATCTCTCGCTTCAAAACCGAGGAAGCCAAACGCGAACTCTTCCGTTTCCGGAAAGAGGCTAAGGAACAAAGCCGGAAGCAGGCCGAACTTCATTCTCAGGGCCCTTGTTCTTGCGGAAAGGAGAGGGAGGAGAGCGATCGCTGTCGAGATGGCGCGGAGGGCTGAATCGTTCGCCACCGAGTTCGAGAGCTTGAAGGAAGCTCAAGAGTTTGTGGGTGATTTCCGCGAGTGTCGGGGATCGGTCGCTAACCTTCACAAGTCGCAGAACCCGGGCTTCTCCTTCTCCTCCGAGGTCGCGAAGATGGAAGTTCTCATGAGCGAATGCGCTCATGCTGAATCTTTGGTTCCTCCGATCGAGGGATGGGTCCGGAAGCTTTGGGACCCCATCGAGGTTTCGGAGGACACGGTGGAGACTGGAGCAGGCGGAAACGCGGAAGGCGTAGATGAAGAAGTTGATCAGCCTGTGACTTCGTTTGGGATCTTCACGTCCGGATACTTTGACTTCGATTACTGAGGATAGTTGGGATTGTATCCCTTTATCTTGATAGTTGTATGTGTGGCCGTGTGTGGCCGTTTATTTGTATATGCCGCGACCGTAGGAGGTTGTGTAACTTTTGTATATTTCGGGACTGGTCGTTGGTGGCTTCGAATCCCTGCCGTTTCTGCGGCTTGAATATATATTATGTGAATTTTGCAGAAATTTGCCTTGTGATTTGATTTATACTTTTGTCAAGTGTAGAGGGTAGAATTCGAGTAGTCACTTCGTATTCTAACTCTTATTTTGTCGCTAGGTCCATGTACTACTTTGTAGCGAGTGTTTTAGGTGCTAGCGATGAGAGACATGTTTTTGCACACGACACAATCAATACGACGGAAAGATAACAAAACGGAATATAAAAATCGTAAGAATAAGAGATAGAGCAAAAGGTCTTTATTTTCGAATTCGCGTTTAAGCGTGAACAACAGGAAAGAGATCGGCTACAAGAGCTGTCGATGAGTTCGCTAGTCCAGCCACCTATATCTAACCTAGTTGAGTTGCAGCTCGCTAGTAAAAAACAGAAAAAAGTGCCTAAGTTGCTCTTAGTGCTATGTTGCTCTCAAAAGTTCTCCCTTTTGCTCCTCGCCCCAAGCTCTCCTTATATATTCCTCTTAAGACGATTTCTTCCTCCTTTGGGCCGAATCTATCGCGAATCGGGCTTCTTCAATTTTCGTCGGTCTTCATGTTTATCGGGAAACTTGACATTTATCTTTAAGAAACCTGACATTTATCTTCGGGAAGCTTGACATTTATCTCTTTATGTAAAGATAAACATGGGCCGTCATGTCCAGTTCGACTTGATCTCCTGGAAAATCGTAAGTGGGCGTTTTGGTCGCGTTCGGCCTTCTGGGGCCGTTGTTTTCACCGTGGACATTTTACGATTTTCCGAGAAACTAGCCTGCCATGGTACTTGTTTTCTTGTCTCCAAGGAGTTGAACAGTAAGTCTTCGAGAAAGGATACAAAATGCATAGTTGGACTAGTTGTCGAGACGGTTTTGCGGGAAGAAGGTTGCACCTGTCGAGTAGTCCGTACGCGGGCGCCCGGGACTTGGACATGGATGCTGCGCGCCGGGACCAGCACAGCGAGCTGGCGCCCGGCCGGGACCAACGGCGAGCTGGCGCCAGCGGGACCAGCAGGCGAGCTGGCGCCGGCGCCGGCGCCGGGACCAGCGGCGAGCTTGGCGCCGGTGCCAGCATCGGCGGCGGCGACGCCGGTGCCAGAACGACGCCGGCGCCGGTGCCAGCACGGGCGAGCCGGCACCCGGCGCCCGGTGCCAGCACGGGTGTGCCGGTCGTGCCTGTGCCGGCGCCCGGGGGCTAGGCCGTGGCCGCTCCTGCTTGTGTCCTGGACTACGATGCGATCATCCCTCCGGCGTTTCGTCGAGTAACTAGTTTTTCTTGGTTTTATTCGTCACTTGATTGCTTCCAAGGATTTTCGGGTGTTGATTGCGTCTTTGACCGATTTTGACCCCAAAAATCTCCATCAACTAGCTTGAACTCTCCATCTTTATCAACTTGCTGTTCCATGATCATATCACTTCACAAATCTCTCTTAAATCTTCCTAAATCTCTTTTACTCTCTCTAATCTACCATTAATCTCTTAATACCATCTCTATTCCAAATGATCATATCGTATCGAGCCAGGTTGGCTTTGGTATTAAGAGATTTAGTTCCTTCTTTCTCTTACTCTTATGTTGGTATTCTTGCTCTTGGTGTTCTTGTGTTGTGTCCGAGAAGTTCCTGTGATAAAGTTGAGATATTTGGTTCTGGTTCTTTAAGTTTGTGGGTTCTTGTGGTCTGGTGCTGTTGGTTCTTCAGCTGTGTTACAAGATTGAAGCTTTGAAGGTCATTTCCGGTTCATAGAAGAGAAGATGGATGCAAGCAACTTTAACAAACTGGTTACGGTTCTGGTTGCTTTGAAAGGAGGTTCAAACTACTTGATGTGGTCTAGGCTTGTGAAGACTGCTATTGGAAGGTTAGGGCTTTGGAGCCACATCACTTATGATGGTCCAACGCCAGTGACCAATGAAGACAAAGAAGAAGAAGGCGGAGGGAAAGCTCTTGCCTTGGTTTATACAAAGAAGTGGGTACAAGAAGACTTGATGGTGCTCTCAGTACTGCCAGCATCTCTTAAGGTCTCTCTTCTTGAGGCTTACAGCTACTGTGAGACTCCCAAACACTTGTGGGACACATTCTTGAAGAGATTTGGAAATGTATCCAATATATGCCGTGTGTTTGAGTTGAAGAGATCCATTAGTCTACTGAAGCAAGATGGAGGTGAGCTCTCCAAGCACATGGGAAGGTTTGGATCCCTGTGGTCTGAACTTGAGGGCTTAAGATCCAATACTACTGATCAAGAAGCCCTCATGGAGAGGAGAGAACGAGATCAAGTCTTTGGGCTGCTAATGACACTAGACCCGTGTTACCAAGATGTGATCAAGCACATCTTGAGGTCACCAACTCTTCCATCCATTGAAGAAGTGTGTGCACAACTACAGAAGGAGGAAGGGTCTCTCAGTCTCTTTGGAGGAAAAGGAAAAGGTGAGCTCTCTATAGCACACCAAGCTGAAGAGATACAAGCTAACAAAGCGGCTTACCGAGGTGATGGAAAGAATTATGAGGGGTATGAGGGAAGCTGTGAGCATTGCAAGAAGTCAGGACATAAGAAGAGTCAGTGCTGGATTATTCATCCACACCTCAGGCCAAGCAAGTTCAACAAAGACAGAGAAGCAAGAGCTAACATTTCTACTGGAGCTAATAGTACTGGCTCAGCAGGAGCGAGTTCAAGTGCTAAGAGAAGTGAAAGTGAAGGTGGTGCTATGACTTCTCATAAGTTGAGTTTAAAGAGCTTGGACCAGAAGGTGATTACTAAGGCTGACTTTGAGGCATTATTCCTGTTGGGGTCAAAATCGGTCTTGACGGAATCAATGCCTGAAAGTCTCCGGAAAGTATTTCTGGGAACAAAAACTCTCGTATAAATCGAAAAGAGGTTATACGACAAGTTCTCAAAATAGAATATCCAATCTCTCCGACAAACAACTCTCGGAAAACGAACGGCAAAACGAAAGGAGGTTGGAGCTTGGTCTTACAAGGTCAACTCGCCATAGGGAGAGTTCAGTATTCCCAGCTCACCCTAGGACAAGCTCACTTTGTTCTCCTTTGAGTGTAGATCAAAATGGCTTTCGTTTCGTCTCAATCGAAGTTTCCGTTGAGATTTTACGAAGAGAACAAAGTCACTGTCCCGGCCACCTCCCCCACGGGCGAGGACCGCCTTACCAAGGTCACCTCGCCCTCTGTAATGGTCACCTCCCCTTAGTGAAAGCTCACTTTTGTCTCCTTTGAGTCTAGATCAAAGTGGCTTTCGTTTCGTGTCGATCGGACTTTCCGTTGAGATTTTACGAAAGAAACAAAGCACCGTCCCGAACCACCTCTCCCATGGGCGAGGACAACGTGTGCCGAGGTCACCTCGCCCCCGGGAGAGGACAACCCGCACCGAAGTCACCTCGCCCATGGGCGAGTACGACCCGCACCGAAGTCACCTCGCGCACGGGCGAGGACGACCCGTGTCGAGGTCACCTCGCCCACGGGCGAGGACGACTCGCACCGTGGTCACCTCGCCCATGGGCGAGGACGATCCGCATCCTGGTCACCTCGCCCATGGGCGAGGACGACCGTTCCCGTGGTTGTTGGGTTCAAAAACGGTTATCTCGAAACCAACGGCTAAGATCATTTCTTATTCACGGATTTTCCGCAAAACATTCACTGAAAGAAAGATCGGAAGTGGACGAACGAGCAAATCCCGCACAAAAGCCACTCGCCCGGTGAGCTCAACCACGACGTGGGTATACTCACCCGGCGAGCTCAACCATCACGCGGGTCAGCTCGCCGGCGAGCTCAACCACGACGTGGGTGTACTCGCCCGGCGAGCTCAACCATCATGCGGGTCAGCTCGCCGGCGAGCTCAACCATGGCGTGGGTGTACTCGCCCGGCGAGCTCAACCACGGCGTGGGTGTACTCGCCCGGCGAGCTCAACCACGGCGTGGGTGTACTCGCCCGGCGAGCTCTACCACAGCGTGGGTCAGCTCACCGCGAACTCGGCTGCCATGCGAGTCGGCTTGCCCGGCGAGCTCGACCTGATCCGGCCTGCCCAATTTACTTCGACTCCCGTATCTTCCGCATAGATGTGATATCCGACGTTCGGGACCACATACTTCTCGTTTCGTTTCGATTAAAGTTATTCTCTAAGTTTTATGACTAAAACCAAGAAATCGTATAAACGCCAAAAGGCCTAAGAACGGTCCGCAAGGATCTAAACTGGTCTAGAAGCCCATCTACGCTCTCAGAAGGGATTCGAGCCCATAAAAGTTATGACGGTTTGTCCTAACTCGCGGAAATACGATAAATGCTAAGTTTCCAAAGATAAATGTCAAGACTCGAAGATAACTATCAAGATCAATGAAAATGGAATATTCCTAAAAGAGGTAAACTTGGGCCCGAAGGAAAAGGAATAGATGGGCCACCGACCTAGAGAGACTATATAAGGAGAGCAGGAGCAGAAGAAAAAGGGGGGATCCGAGATTTGAGACCTAGAGAACTCCCGTTAGCATAGAGAACTTAGAATTTAGGTGGTTAGACTAGCAAAGCAGACCTAGAACGTCTGGCCGCCTCTTATTCTATTTTTATCTTGTTTGCAGATCTCTGTTCCTCTCGGAAGGATCAGACAGTTCTTTTACTCTAGAGCTCGGCACTTAGAAACCCTAGGCATTATTCTCAACATGCCTATTTCTATGACCCACGCTCATACTAGACGTACTCGCCCAGGCGGTCTGATCTCTTGTTCAATTATTTCTAACTGAACTACGTCCGACTTGATCCTCGAAAGGTGCGTAGGCAGCCTTTCTTAAGGTCCAGTCCCAACTCTTAACAAACCCTTTTCCGCATTTATTTGGTCACTTGTCGTCGGCTCTCGCAGAGAATCCGGACCTCAAGGAAAGTAGGGTTTTCGATGCTTTCCTTCATTATTATTCATTAAAATCGACGGTGTGAATTTCGGTTCCCACACTTCCGAGCTCCCAAGAAGTCTGGTAACAAACTCGGAAACACTCTTGGCTACTCTTACTCTGCTCATAGTATGCCTAGTATCACTGATAGGTTGCTAGACTTGTTTGAAAGATCATATACTGCTAAAGCTCACACTAGTGTTTCTGATAAATTACTAGATGTGTTAGTAAACTTGAGAAGCACTCCTAAGACTCACATTGCTAAAAACATGCATAAACCATTGATTATTGACTCTGGTGCATCTCATCATATGATTAGTGATAATCACCTGATTAAAGATATAGAACCTGCTCATGGTCATGTCATGATTGCCAATGGAGATAGAATTCCTATTAGAGGCATTGGTAGCTTAAAATTGTTTGATAAGGATTCTAAAGCTTTTTACATGCTTGAGTTTACTTCTAATCTTTTATCTGTCAAGAAATGCACCACTGATCTTCAATGCAATGTTATTTTTAGTCCTAATGATGTGAAGTTTCAGGATATTAAAAGCAGTAAGTTGATTGGACAAGGAGCAACCAAGGGAGATCTTTATATGCTTGAAGACTTAGCTCCTATTTCTAGTTCTTGTTTCTCTTTTAGTTCAGTTTTGCCTATGAATAAAATGCTTTGTGGCATGCTAGACTAGGCCATCCACATGTTAGGGCTTTAAGCATTATGTTACCAGGTGTCATGTTTAAAAATGATGATTGTGAGGCTTGTATTTTGGGAAAACATTGTAAGACTGTTTTTCAAAGATCATCTACTATCTATGAAAACTGTTTTGATTTAATTCACTCAGATGTTTGGACTGCTCCTTGCTTATCTAGGGATGATTATAAATATTATGTCACATTCATTGATGAAAAATCCAAATACACCTGGTTAACACTCATTAAAACTAAAGATAGAGTCCTTGATGCATTTAAAAAGTTTCAAAACTATGTTACTAACCAATATCATGCCAAGATTAAGATTTTCAGGTCTGATAATGGTGGGCAGTACACTGGCCATGCATTCAAGGATCATCTAGCTCAACATGGGATTCTCCATCAGACTAGCTACTGATGTCTTGCACATTTACATGTTTTTAGCTATCATATCTTATGCATTTTTGCTCATTTAGATTAGGCATTAGGCATCTTTAGGCTCATTTTGCATTCATAAGTCCTTATTAGATGTTGGAGCACACTTTGGAGATATTGAAGATGTTTGGGAGTTTTATGATGAAAAGAAGGGTTTAAAGATGAACATGGACAGAGACCTTAGGAATACCTTCTGATGCTAATATTTGGTGGAGGCATGGCAGTTTGAGTTAGCTTTCCAATGGAAGTGGTTTCGAGACATTTGGAGCCATATTGGAGGAGTTATGATCAATTGAGTGGAAGCACGTCAAGCCACCCGGGTAACCATACCCGAGCCAAACCATCAGGTCATGCTGGATGAGCTCACGCGGCCCGTACCACCCGAGCACGAGGACCCGCGGGATGAGAGCTGGATGACCGCGGGTGCACACACCCAGGGAGACTCACCCGCGGGACGGACAAGGGGACGGACGGACTGGGCGGGGCGCACCCGACCTTGCCTCACCAGCGTACCAGCAGACACCCGACAGCACCTGCCCGACCTGGACTACCCGCGTTCTGATGCTAGACGAGCTCGGACGCGTCCAGCACCACCCGGACCAGGACACTCGGACGTCCCACAGTTCCTCCTACCCGCGTACCAGCCTGCACACCCGACTAGTACCACCCGGCCACACACACCCGCACGTCCTGCTAGCTGCTGGACATCCACCACACGGCCGAACACACTCGGCCTAGAGAGGCCGCGGCCTGGGCGCCGGACGAGCAGGACACACCCGACCTGGACACACCGGCCTGGACAAGCACTAGCTGACCGGGTGGCTCAGCTTCTTCCTTTCTTCCTAGCTTCTCATTGGTTGAAAATCAAGTTGGCCAAGGACCTTTTAGTAATTTTTATTTTATGTTCCAAGGGCTTTCAAGCCCATGTATAAATACTCATGAGATCTCATTATGAGATCTAACTTCTTTCTCTCAAAACATAATAAGAACTTGAAGAAAGTTTGGATCTTTGATCCTTTTACATCATTTCTTGTGTGTTTAATAGATTATCTCTTTCTTTAATCATGTTTAGCCTTGAATCATCATTGATTTTGAGGTTTTCCATGGGTATTAGTGAGTAGATCTATCGAGGGTTCATGGGTTTGGGAGACTAAGGGTGATTAGGAGTAGATCCAAGGTGCTTAGTGTTAGATCTATCATCTCCTTGCATTGATTTGGTGTTCTTCTTGCTATATTTGGGTTGGCCTCTCAAACATAGAGCCATAGGCATTTCATGCCCGGAAGGTGTTCTATGAAATGCCTGAACCAACTCATCTATGCTTTTAGCTTGCTTTGCCTAAGGGATTAGTTGTCAAAGGAGCTAGGATTGCTATTAGACTCATTCTCCATGTTTGCTTTGATCATTACAGCCAAAGGGATTTGGTGTACTTGGGTGATCATTGCAAAAGAGCATTCATCTAGGGATAGAGCTTGCTTAGTTTTGTTGTCTAGGCATAAGGAATTAGATTGATTGAAAAGTTAGCATCTTGGATTGAATCTTGATCACCCAAAGTCAGTTCCCTTGTCCCAAGAACCCCCTTGCCTCATTGAGAAAGAAAGTTCAATCTTTTATTGCATTTTTAATATTGTCTTAGTTTCATAATCATCATCTCTTCTTGATTAGACTTGGATTAAGCATGAACTTGCATTCCCTTTGCATTAGAATCTCTTAGAATTGGATTGACATCTTGTATTCTACAACATTTGATTAGGACCTGAAAAGGCCTGTCATCAAATTGGCACCGTTGCCGGGGAACGAACCCGGGTCACCCGCGTGACAGGCGGGAATACTTACCACTATACTACAAAGAAGAGAAGTAGAGCAACAGGCTCATCTTCAAAGGTTGGGTTTTGAGATGGAGAATCTGCCTCAAGATGGTAATGTTCTAGGGGGCAATGGTCCAAGAGCTGACAATCCGAGACCACCACACCAGCCACATCACCAACCACGCCAAGCTAGAGCCATTGGAGCCTATGATCAACCTCACATTCATGGTCATAGGTTGGGGATAAGGGCACCAGCTGTGGAGAACAACAACTTTGAGATCAAAGCAGGCCTGCTGCATTTGATTGAGAACAACAAGTTCCATGGCCTTGCTGTGGAGGATCCCCTTGATCACTTGGACACATTTGATAGCTACTGTAGCTTGTCCAAGATTAATGGAGTCTCTGAAGATGCTTTCAAGCTGAGGTTGTTTCCATTCTCTTTGGGAGACAAGGCACATCTATGGGAGAAGGCTGTTCCAAGTGACTCTATCACTACTAGGATACAAAAGGACTACTGAAGTTCATGGTGTAGAAGGTCAAGAGGAGCTGTGCCAGCAACAGCAACAGCCTGCTAGGACTACTGAAGTTCATGGTGTAGAAGGTCAAGAGGAGCTGTGCTTCATCAATTCTAATGGCACATGGTATAGGAAAGAGCCCAACTTCCAATACCAAAACAACTACCAGCAAAGACCTTACTACAACAATCACCAAGGAGGTTACCAAGCAAACCAGCCTACTCAGCCCCAAGGAAGCTCTTCTCCAGCTCAGGCTCCAAGTTCAAATTTGGAATCCATGTTCAAGCAACTCTTAGAAGCTCAAGAAAGAAATGCTAAGACCATTGGTGATGAGTTCAAGAACATCCATGCTAAGATTGATGGAACCTATTCTGACCTCAACAACAAGTACATGCAACTTGCCTCTCACCTCAAAGGAGAGCCAAGTTGCATCCATGTCTTCATCCTCCAAGATTCCAATGGGATCTCTACCAGGAAACCAGAGAAGAACCCTAAGGAGACTTGCAATGTTATCATCTCCGCTTCTTCAGGGATTGCATTGAGTGATCATAAGAATGATGTTGATGAGATTGAGAGGCTAGTGCTTGGAAATCAGATTGAGCATGATAAGAGACTGGTTGTGGCCACAGCTGAAGCTAGAGTTGTGAAGAGAGCTGATAAGAAGGTTCAAGGAAAGATTGATGAACCTAAGGTTGAGACACAAGTTGAGAAGAATGCCAACCCCAAGCTGAAAGAAGTGAAGGAAGAAGACAATGAGTTTGAGCTATCACCCTATGATAAGCTCCCTTACCCTCAAAGGTTCCTCACCAAAGCTCAGAAAAAAGTGGTCTCCAAATTCAGAAAAGACCTCAGTGATATTGGAGTCAAGCTTCCAGAGATCAGCAATATGCATGCTGCTCATGTCCAAATGATGCTCATAAAGGACATTCTCACCCATCAAGCTGAAGTGGCTGAACTTTTGGACATCTCACTTCTGAAGATTGATCCACCAATCCCTCCCAAGTCCCTCCCTAAGCTTGAGTCTCAAGGGAAGTTCACATTGTCTTGCTCTCTTGGTAAACTAACTATGGATGATGCTCTTGTTGATAGTGGAGCTAGTGTGAATGTCATCTCCTTGGACATGGTGCAGAGTATTGGGATTGAAAGCATGGAAACAGATACTCCTCCTCTCACCTTTGGGGATTCCTCTTCAACCCCACTTGGCATAATCAAGGACTTTCCCTTGAAGATTGGATCCTGCACCATACCTATTGACCTCACTGTTTTGAAGATGGCATCTGCAGAAAGAGTCCCTTTGATCCTTGGCACTCCTTTCCTCACAACAGTTGGAGCTTGCATTGACTTTCCCAACAAGAAGGTCACTCTCATGCATGTCAACAAAGCTATCTCCTATCCTCTCCAGCCTCCACTCGAATCAGACTATTGTGGGACAATCACTTGTGATGTACAAGCTGTTGAGAAGCCCCAAGATGAAGAGGTTGAAGGTAAGAAAGAGGGTCTTGATGGAGAGTGTTCTAAGGAGTTGTGTGTTGAGCACTTGGAAAGTGCTACAAGAGAGGGGATGGCTGGAGCCTTAAGGGCCACTCATGGCAAGAAGAAGATAGTGAAAGAGCCTCCTCTTGATCTGCTCTCACACACTCTCACTCCCCATCCAAAGAAGCTCAAGGATGGAGCCATTGAGTACAAGATCAAGCATAAGGGCAGGTCCACACCATTCTCAAGTGCTAGAGCCATCATCACTCCTCAGCTTGACCCAATCAAGCTTCAAGAGCTTCTCTCTCAGGTCCTCACCATCACACTTGAAGGTGGGAAGGATCCTCCTTCTCACTAGTTCAAGAGACAAGGTAGTCAAGCTAAGTGACTCAAAACAAGCTCACTTGGGAGGAAGTCCCATGGTTATCCTTGTAACATAGTTTTGAAATTTCAATTCTCTTTTAAGTTTTCAATAAAAGTGGTCAAGGTTTTCAGGTTGAGCCAAGCACTAGAGGAGAGAAGAATGGTGGTGAACCACTTGAGCCCCATGATCCATGTAGCAGCCTCCTCTAGTTGCTATGAACCAAGCCAGCTTCTAGTCATGCCACAAGCACCATACCCAAATCTCCTCGTGTGGTATCACTCCAACCCTTCTTGTATATACATTTGCTTTTATCTTGTTGGGGTATCTCCTTCTCTCTTACTCACACAGAGACTGTGTGATTTAAGTGTGGAGGAGGTACCAGATATTTGATCATGTTTGCTTTGTGATTTTGAGTCTCATGCATTGCATTGTACATTCATAAGTGCATAGAAAATCCAAAAAAATTTTAAATTTTTGAACCATGAAGATTGCATCACTTGCATCTTTAAGATTGAGTCTAGAGCATATAGGTTGCATTCATTTGCATATGGAGCATTGCCTTGTAAAGAATACTTGTTTGCACTGAATTTGACACCCTAGTTAAACATATCAAGTAGCTTAAGCATCTTTTGAAAAGCTTGCATGCTTTGAGCCTTGAAAACTCTTCTTGAAACTTGCTTGCTTGCTTGATATTGGCATTGTTCTTAAGACCAGCTCCATCCTGAACTTAGACTTGAATGAACTTAATCTCTCTTGCATATGGGCATTTGCATACTTGATCATGGATCTCATACACATTTGGGTTATCTTTTTCCATTATACCACCCTTTGTTAACCCAAATGGCACTCCCTTACCCTTGAACCCTATCCATTCTTTGAAGCCTACATTGATTTGCTTGAGTGAGGCCTCTTTTGATAGCTTGTCATGTGCAAAATCTTGAGAGTATTGGGAGCGACATGGATTTGTTCTCATCTCTTGCTAGCATAGGGTCATCATTTGAGCTAGCTTCTAGGATGGTGAGTGAAGTGCTTGTTGTCTAATTGTTTACATTTTGGGTTTGGGGATGTGACAAAGTTGAGATTGATGAGCAAAAAGTTTTGATAAAGAAAAGCCCTAGGGACCTAGAAATAAAAAAAATGAAATGAAAAGCTCTTAGTTGAAATCTTTGACCTTCCCCTCATGCATATATAAAAAAAAATAAAATAATAATAATAAAAAAAAAGAAAAAAAAGAAAAGAAAAAAAAAAAAAAAAGAGATTCAATAAGATACTGGGGAAGGAAAGATTTAAGAGTTAGAGCTTAGAATGTGAATAGAGGTCCTTAGAGGTAGCATCATGAGAAAGAAAATGTTCATTGGGTGAGTGATGTGAGTATGTCTTCATTTTGGGTTATGGGATGAATTAAAAGAGGTGTAGAACTTGTAATCATTTAGGATTTGGGTAGAATGATGAGGATGGATCCATGTATGCATAAATTGCTCCTAGTCTTAGATAAATTTTGCATAATGATCAAGCTCCTTGATTTTGAGTGATTGCCACCTTGAAATGATGTATTGAAACCCCATTATCATCCACATTAGACCATTTGATCACCTAGCCAAATGATTGAGATCATGTGCCCATATGTGAGACTTCACCTTGTGTGTATGTGTGTGAATCAATGTGAGGGCTGGTTAAGAGAGCATGTTGGTTGATAGGCATTGCATCTTGTGTTTGTGTAGAGGCATAAGAGTCATTGATAGGCCTTGTGAAGCTAGAGCATAATAAGAAAGTTTTGCTCATGCTTTTTGCTATGTTTCTTTAGGATGTCAGGTTGAGTGCTATGAGTGTTTCCTTTGGTTTTGTTCCCATCCTTGCATCTTACCCCCCTTGTGTTTGAAAAGTTTACTTGAGGACAAGCAAAGGTCTAGTGTGGGGGAGTTGATGTCTTGCATATTTACATGTTTTTAGCTATCATATCTTATGCATTTTTGCTCATTTAGATTAGGCATTAGGCATCTTTAGGCTCATTTTGCATTCATAAGTCCTTATTAGGTGTTGGAGCACACTTTGGAGATATTGAAGATGTTTGGGAGTTTTATGATGAAAAAGAAGGGTTTAAAGATGAACATGGACAGAGACCTTAGGAATACCTTCTGATGCTAAGATTTGGTGGAGGCATGGCAGTTTGAGTTAGCTTTCCAATGGAAGTGGTTTCGAGACATTTGGAGCCATATTGGAGGAGTTATGATCAATTGAGTGGAAGCACGTCAAGCCACCCGGGTAACCATACCCGAGCCAAACCATCAGGTCATGCTGGATGAGCTCAGTACGCGGCCCGTACCACCCGAGCACGAGGACCCGCACGGGATGAGAGCTGGACGACACGCGGGTGCACACACCCGGGGAGACTCACCCGCACGGGACGGACAAGGGACGGACGGACTGGACGACCAAGGACGCACCCGACCTTGCCTCACCCGCGTACCAGCAGACACCCGACAGCACCTGCCCGACCTGGACTACCCGCACGTTCTGATGCTAGACGAGCTCCGGACGCGTCCAGCACCACCCGGACCAGGACACTCGGACGTCCCACAGTTCCTCCTACCCGCGTACCAGCCTGCACACCCGGCTAGTACCACCCGGCCACACACACCCGCACGTCCTGCTAGCTGCTGGACATCCACCACGCGGCCGAACACACTCGGCCTAGAGAGGCCGCACGGCCTGGACGCCGGACGAGCAGGACACACCCGACCTGGACACACCCGGCCTGGACAAGCACTAGCTGACCCGGGTGGCTCAGCTTCTTCCTTTCTTCCTAGCTTCTCATTGGTTGAAAATCAAGTTGGCCAAGGACCTTTTAGTAATTTTTATTTTATGTTCCAAGGGCTTTCAAGCCCATGTATAAATACTCATGAGATCTCATTATGAGATCTAACTTCTTTTCTCTCAAAAACATAATAAGAACTTGAAGAAAGTTTGGATCTTTGTTCCTTTTTACATCATTTCTTGTGTGTTTAATAGATTATCTCTTTCTTTAATCATGTTTAGCCTTGAATCATCATTGATTTTGAGGTTTTCCATGGGTATTAGTGAGTAGATCTATCTAGGGTTCATGGGTTTGGGAGACTAAGGGTGATTAGGAGTAGATCCAAGGTGCTTAGTGTTAGATCTATCATCTCCTTGCATTGATTTGGTGTTCTTCTTGCTATATTTGGGTTGGCCTCTCAAACATAGAGCCATAGGCATTTCATGCCCGGAAGGTGTTCTATGAAATCCCTGAACCAACTCATCTATGCTTTTAGCTTGCTTTGCCTAAGGGATTAGTTGTCAAAGGAGCTAGGATTGCTATTAGACTCATTCTCCATGTTTGCTTTGATCATTACAGCCAAAGGGATTTGGTGTACTTGGGTGATCATTGCAAAGAGCATTCATCTAGGGATAGAGCTTGCTTAGTTTTGTTGTCTAGGCATAAGGAATTAGATTGATTGAAAAGTTAGCATCTTGGATTGAATCTTGATCACCCAAAGTCAGTTCCCTTGTCCCAAGAACCCCCTTGCCTCATTGAGAAAGAAAGTTCAATCTTTTATTGCATTTTTAATATTGTCTTAGTTTCATAATCATCATCTCTTCTTGATTAGACTTGGATTAAGCATGAACTTGCATTCCCTTTGCATTAGAATCTCTTAGAATTGGATTGACATCTTGTATTCTACAACATTTGATTAGGACCTGAAAAGGCCTGTCATCAGCTACCCTTACACTCCTCAGCAGAATGGTGTCTGAAAGAAAGAATAGGCATCTCATGGAGGTTGCTCGGTCCATGATGTTGCACAAGAGTGTTCCTAAGAGGTGCTAGAGTGATGTTGTGATGACTGCCTACTACTTGATCAACAGTATACCGACCAGAGTTCTAGGGGATCAGTCTCCTTTTGAGGTTCTCAACATGAGTAAACCGGGTCTAGATCACTTGAGGACTTTTGGGTGTGTGTGCTATGTGATGGTACCAGGCGAGCTGAGAAACAAGTTAGACTAGAGGAGCACCAAAACCATGCTTGTTGGATATTCTACATCCCAAAAGGGATACAAATGCTTTGATCCAGTTTCCAGAACAGTTATGGTGTCAAGAGAAGTAAAGTTCATGGAAGAGAAAGGCTATTATGATGGAAAGAATTGGGAAGAGCTTGAAGGTCTCTCTCAACATTCTAGAGGGACTCGGTATTGGAGTGTCCCAGGATTAGAGTAGGCGTGAAGAGCCTTCTCCAGTTGCTGCTGAAGAACCATCCCACTTTGAACATGAGAGGTGAAATGAATCAAAAGTTAGAAGTGAAGAAGACCAAGATCTAAGTCTCGGGTGAAGCTGGAAGTCTAGGAGATCACAGTTGTGATGTTCCTGTTCCTGTCAAAAGTGGAGAAGATATTGCAAGAGAAGACCAGACTGAGAGACAAGAAGCTGGTGAAGAAGATCAAACACAAGAAGAAGAAGCTGTTCAGGAAGAAGTGGTTGTACCTTTGAGAAGAAGCACACGGCAAAGGAAGGATCCTTCCAACTGGGTAAACACGAGAGAGTGTACTACAATGCCCAGGCTGTGGAGCATCCTTCTCAAGCAGTGTGTTCCTTTGTTGAGTATCCTAAAGAGCACTGTGCTTTCATCACAAGCTTAGACAAGAGCTTTGTTCCAAGTTCATATGAAGAAGCAATGATGCATGAAGATTGGAAAGAATCTGTTGGAGATGAAGCTAATGCTATTATAAAGAATGACACTTGGTATGAGAGTGCATTGCCAAAAGGGAAGAAGGCAGTGACTAGTAGATGGATCTTTACCATCAAATACAAGCCTGATGGAACTGTGGATAGGAAGAAAACAAGACTGGTGGCTAGAAGATACACTCAGACCTATGGAGAAGAATACATTGACAGTTTTGCTCCTGTTGCCAAGCTGGACACAATCAGAATAGTTCTATCTCTTGCAGTGAATCTTGAGTGGGGACTTTGGCAGATGGATGTGAAGAATGCTTTTCTTCAAGGAGAACTAGAAGATGAAGTATATATGCATCCTCCTCCAGGTCTAGAGAGTCCAGTGAAGCCAGGGAATGTCTTGAGATTAAAGAAGGCTATTTATGGTCTGAAGCAATCTCCTAAAGCTTGGTATAACAAGTTGAGCACAACATTGAATGGGAGAGGCTTTAGGAAGTCTGAGTTGGATCACACCCTCTACACTCTCACCAATTCCTCAGGAGTTATCTGTCTACTTGTATATGTGGATGATATCATCATAACGGCAGTGACAAAGAAGGGATTCAAGCCACCAAAGAGTTTCTAAAATCAGTATTTGAAATAAAAGACTTGGGAGGGATGAAGTATTTTCTTGGGATTGAGCTGTGTAGATCAAAGCAAGGTTGTTTATCTCTCAAAGAAAGTATGCACTAGATATATTGAAAGGTGCTAGTGCTTATGGAGGAAAGACAGCTAAGATGCCCATGGAGGATGGGTATAAGGTCCCACGTGAGGGGGAGAAAGAAGATGCCAAGCTATTCCATGATCCCAAGCTGTATAGGAAGCTTGTAGGGAAGCTAATATACTTGACCATTACAAGACCAGATATATGCTTTGCTGTGAATCAAGTGAGCCTGCATATGCAAGCTCCAAAGGAGCACCACTGGCGCATGGTGGAGAGAGTTCTCATGTATCTAAATGGAACTCAAGGTCTTGGGATATGGATGGGTTGCAATAGAAGCACTGAAGTTGTGGGTTATTGTGATACTGATTGGGCTGGAGATAGAGCTGATAGAAGGTCTACAACCGGCTACTGCACTTTCATTGGAGGAAACATGGTAACCTGGAAGAGTAAGAAGCAAAAGGTGGTATCATGCTCAAATGCTGAGGCTGAGTATAGAGCTATGCTGAAGCTTACCAATGAGTTGGTCTGGATCAAGGGGATTCTGAAGCATTTGGAGATAGATCTTTGATGACCTGTCCCGTGGAACCACCCGTCCCGTAGACCTCAGGCTCACAGCCCTGCAGGGCATCGATCCCAACCCCTCCCTTATGAGTTCTCACTAACTCCATAATTAGGTTGTGGGTGTGTGATATATGGTGTTTTTCACATCATTGTATATATGTTTCCATTTGATTCGAGTCTTTAAACCGTGTCAGTCTAGTCCCTTTTGATCTTTTACAGGTCTGGAGTTGGTAGAAGAGTGAAGAGAAGGTGCATGAAGAGAAAATGTCTTTTTGGAGCAATCTTGCGGAGAACACTTGAGAAGAACAGTCCCGAGACTGTTCTCACTTCTCAGGCAGAACAAGCAGACGGATTGATCCCGAGGTTGTTCCCGACGAATAAGGAAACTCCTATTTCGGGAATTAAAGCCCTGTTGCCCTAATCTCTTTTCTACCTACTGGCGCCTCCATATAAAAACGCAATCTATCCTATTTTATTTTCTTACGCTAGTTTTTACAAGAGAACTATTAGCTTGTGCGATCTGCAACTTGTAAGGGAGAAGAATCTATCCTCTCATCGAGAAGATCATCTGAACCCTTTTTGTTTCTACTCTTGTTCTTATGCAATATTATTCAGGAATTACGTTTTTGATTGCTTGCATCATGATCGAGTAGTAACCTAGCTCGACTAGGGTTTTTAGGGTGTTGAGATATGAGCTAAACATAGATAAGCGGACTCAATTAATTCTTCATTCATACTGTTCTTAATGCTTTCATTAATCTGATCACTTATTGTTAGATCCTAAGTTTATCACCTAGTTAACCGCATAGGAGATAACTTGACATGTATTGAATGAGCTTAATATCCCTAATCAACGAAAGTAGATATTAGGGTAGTAAGTGAACTAATCGGGCCTGCCCTCTAAAGCTTGCAATTGATTCTCATCTCAACGACAGTTAGATGGTGGGATCGATCTGCAAAGCGACCACCACCACGACAGTGGGGTGTTCCAGCTGAGTGATCCGAGTTCTAGAAGGCTTTTCACTGCGCTAGAATAATTGTTTGGCTCCAATTCAACACCGATGAAATACCCTAGGCTATCTGTTTGTTAATTTGAATCAATCTCTAGTTCTACTTGTTTCTTACCGTCATTCTTAACCCTAAAACCAATCTTCTTCTTAGCTTGATTTAGAAACTCATAGAAATAAAGTGTAGACTGGTCCTCTGGATTTGAATCTAAATTACTATAATTACAACTGTTAACTTGGCAGTAGCAAGGATTCATTTTTAGTGTATCAAGTTTTGGCGCCGTTGCGACGGGGACCAGACTTTCTACCTCTATTTTTCGGTTTCATATTTAGTCTAAGATATCTAACTCGCTTCAATTTCATTGTTGCAGCTGATGATCCAGGTGCATGACCAGTAGACACACTCGGTGTGGGAACCGAAATTCACACCGTCGATTTTAATGAATAAAAACGGAGGAAAGCCAAGTTAACCCGACTTTCCCTGAAGGTCCGGATTCTCTGCGACAGCCAACGATAAGTGACCGAATAAATGCGGAAAAGGTTTTGTTAAGATTTGCGACTGGACCTTAAGAAAGGCTGCCTACGTACCCCTTTCGAGGATCAAGTCGGACGTAGTTCAGTTTAGAAAGAATTGAACAAGAGATCGAACCGTCTGGGCGGGTTCGTCTAGTATGAGCGTTTGTCATAGAAACAGGCATGTCGAAGATAACGCCTAGGGTTTCTATGTGCGGAGCTCTGAAGTAAAAGAATTATCCGATCCTTCGAGAGGAGCGGAGATTTGCGAGCAGGAGGCGGCCAGACGTTCTTGGGCCTGCCTTGCTAGTCTAACCGCCTAAGTTCTAAGTTCTCTAAGCTAGCAGGAGTTCTCTAAGTCTAGATTCTAGGATTTTCGGATATCCCTCTCCTCTGCTCTTGCTCTCCTTATATACTCACTCCTAGGTCGATTTGCCTTAGGATGATGGACCTCGCCTTTGGGCCCAATTTATCTCTTCAGGAAGTATTCCATTTTCGTCGATCTTCGTAATTATCCCCGAGTTTTTTTTCTATTTTTCGGTGACTTGATGTTTATCCGATGTTCGGGAAATCGGATAAACCGTCAAAGCATGATTGGGCCTGAATTCTTAAAATCGTAAGTAAGTCCGTGGACTTGTCTTAAGTCGTTGAACGTTTTATACGATTTCTCGAAAAGACTATCTTTCTCGTAAAATAAACCGTATAGCCTAAAGGATTGATGTTCAAGTTAATCGATCTTTGTTTTATACGATATCTTCTACGAAAAATCCAATCCTTCTAGTTTTTGTCGTAAAACATCGAGGATGATTCCAACCGAATCGAAAGATGTTCATTCCGTAGCCGTGATCGTACCAAACTCACGAGGATCGATCCAAACAAGCCAAGATGGGATCAGACCGAGCATGATGGGACCGAGACCAGGACGAGGGCCGTCGACCGGCGTCATGGGGCTTGCCGCCGGTGCCAGGCCGTCTTGGGGCTGCTGCGGGCGCCGGCCCGGCTGCGTGGCGCGTGCCGCCCGCCAGGCGGGTGCCGCCCGGCGCCAGGCGTCGGTGCCAGCACAGGCGTTTTGCCGATCTCGGCGAGGGCTTCGATTTGATATCTTGATCGTTTTCTGGTTCCTCACGGTTTGAGAGAGCGACCTCTTGAAGTTTCGAGGCAGATTCTTTGTGCTTAGGGTTTTGTGGTGATCGAATCTTGATGTCCTTGGGAAGCGGACCGATCTTTCGGGGACTCTCGTGCAGCGCCCGTAGTCTTCCGATCTTACTTTTAAGAAGTGTTTCACGAAGAACCCATAAGTAAAAATAATCCTAGCCGTTGATTTTGAGATAACCATTTTCGACCCCACCGAGAGTGGATATTCTAATTTAAGAAAATCTCGTATAACTTCTTTTAAAATTATATGAGACTTTTGTTTCAAGAAATACTTTCAGAGACTTTCAGTCATTGATTCCGTCGTGACCGATTTTGACCCCAACAGTTGGCCCCAGCTCGTTAGAACCTTCGTGGCGTTCTTGCGGCGATAAGACATGTCAGGTAAGATAGGCGGAATTAATGGTTGAAAGGCTCCGTTGGTAAGATTGGGGCTCGCCTTCGAAGGCTGCCTACGTACCCTTGTTGTAGGGATCAAGCCTTCCGTAGTTCGCTTTGGAGTTTAAGACCCTTGTGATCTGTTTTCCAGCGAGACTTATATGGTCTGGTTATGTGTCATGAGAGACTTTAAAGCATGATGCTGTTGATGTATTTGTTTTTCGATTATTTAAGAACTTCAGTTTTTGAAGTATGAGAAAGAGGGTGTGAGTTGTCGTCTCATTCCTAGTTCCCTGATGATCACCGTTGTTTGCATAAAGCGAGATTTTCAGCGGTTTACCGATTCTGTGAAAAGTTCGTGAAACGAATAGTCTTAAGTGAAGAGACAAATTTTTGGATCTCGTATACCATACTATGTCTGTAATATGTCAAGATCCAGCGTGGCTGGGTTTAGGGCAAGACCTAGGTTTACTCTCGGACTGAGACTTTGCGATGACAAATCGGCTTCGTTTTGCCTGTTTGCGATTTTAACCTGACTCGCACCGTTTAAAATCCGCAATTGTTGTCGGCTTATATGATTTGTCTGGGCGTGAGTCGAGCTACTTCCTTTACAAAGAGTTAAACCAAAATTTGGATTTCTTGTATAGCGCGCTATGTTTATCCTTGTCGGATGCAAGAGAGCCTACCCCTTGAAGGGCGGCTATTTGTCTGTTTAGGACGTCGAGTTCGTTTGTTGTGATCAGCAACAACGAAATGATGCCAGTTTAGAGGCATGTTACCGTTTAGAGGTGTGTTTGTATGTTTTGAGTTCTAGAGACGAGGATTTCGTCGGAGCGTTTTGAGGAAAAGAATGTCCTTCGGCGTTAGCGGCGTCGCAGTGCTGAAGGTCGAGTTTTCCTTGTGCCGCATTTCGTGGTTGAAATGTTCGCGGGCTTGGAGATGTTTTGCGAATGTTCGCAGCCAGAAACTGTTGTTCGGTTTGGAGGACCAAGGGTCGCGTAAGTTTGACCAGGAGAAGCGTCTACATTCACAGTGCGTGAAGTGTTGGCTTTCGGGATTTGATTGTATATATTAAGGATGACTCATATAACTCTTGGAGCCTTGTCACGAGTGTTTCTTTTCATGCGTGTTTACGGGTATAGAACTTAATCGATTGACGATAAGTTTAAATCTTCCGTTAACCATATGGTTGTTAGGACTGAGTTTTGGTATGAAGAGTTTATCGTATGATTTCCGATTCTGGGTTATACGACAAATTGCTTGCGTAATACTCACTTGGCGTTCTATGAACAAATCGTGGATTGTTGTTTTTAGCCGTTAAGTGATTGAGCGGTGGTCGCTCAGTAGCTTTGGATTGGCATGGAGGCTAGATTCAGCCGTATCGCCAATGAAGTTGTTGTAACGATCAGACCATGACCCTTATTAAGGTCATGTTAGTTTACGATTGTCCTTAATGGGGATGCGGAATTCAGGTCCGGGCTTGTTTGGGATCAGACCGAGCATGATGGGACCACAGAAAAAGAGCTCCTTGCCATCGTGTTTGCATTTGAAAAATTCAGATCCTACCTGGTTGGATTAAAGGTGATCGTGCACACAGACCATGCAGCTCTGAAGTACCTGCTCCACGAAAAGGATGCTAAACCGCGGCTCCTAAGGTGGATTCTTTTACTCCAAGAATTCGATCTAGAGATAAGAGACAAGAAGGGAGTTGATAATGGAGTGGCAGATCATCTTTCAAGGATGAAAGTGTCAGATGAGACAGCTCTTGATGAGGAACAGCCAATGGAATATGTCAACGCGATTGGTCTGTGCAACACAGAACAGTCATTACCTGCTAGCGAGGGTTGTTCCCGCGTAGATGAAGCATTCGTGGCGGTGATCCAGAAGCAGTACCCAAATCTCCCATGGTTTGCTGAAATTGCAAACTTCCTAGCAGCAGAGAAGGAACCTTCAAGGTTCACAGGGAATGAGAAGAGGAAATTTCTAAGGGAAGCAAGGCACTACTTCTGGGACGAGTCATATTTGTATCGTCAGGGCAAGGATGGGATCTTCAGAAGGTGTGTTCCAGAAGCTGATATTCCAGGGATCCTTCATCACTGTCACGGTTCATCCTATGCTGGTAACTTCGCCACCTTTAAAACAGTTTCCAAGATCCTCCAAGCCGGTTTTTGGTGGCCTACTATGTTCAGGGATGCTCACGCTTTCATATCACGATGCAATACATGCCAACGGATGGGAAGTATAAGCAAGAAGAACGAAATGCCTCAGAACTATATCTTGGAAGTAGAAGTGTTCGACTGCTGCGAGATCGACTTCATGGGACCATTCCCAGTTCACAAGAATGAGTACATCCTGGTTGTTGTGGACTATGTTTCAAAGTGGGTAGAAGCGATTGCCAGTCCAACCAACGATGCGTGTTGTAACCAAGATGTTTACCCTCATCATCTTCCCAAGATTTGGAGTGCCTAGAGTGGTTATAAGCGATGGTGGAACTCATTTCATCAACAAGGTGTTCCAAGGATTGCTGAGCAAAAATGGCGTGAAACACAAGGTTGCAACCACCTATCATCCCCAAACGAGTGGGCAAGTGGAAGTTTCCAACAGAGAGATCAAGAACATCCTGCAAAAGACAGTCAATACCACCCGTAAGGACTGGTCCCTCAAGCTAGACGATGCTCTCCGGGCATACAGAACTGCCAACAAGACCCCATTAGGGACCACTCCTACCATTTGGTCTATGGCAAGGCGTGCCATCTACCTGTGGAGTTAGAGTACAAGGCAGCTTGGGCTGTGAAACTGCTCAACCGACATCAAACCCGCCAAGGAGAGGCGGACAATTCAGATCCACGAGTTAGAAGAGATTAGGCATCTGGCCTATGAGCTCTAGGATCTACAAGGAAAAGACCAAGGCATTCCATGACAACGGATCATCAGCGAAGCTTTGCTCGAATGATCAGGTCTTACTCTTCAATTCACGGGTTAAGCTGTTCCTGGAAAGCTTAAATCAGATGGTCTGGACCTTTCACCATCAAGGAGGTTCCCTATGGAGCTGTTGTGTTGCTGGACACAAGAGGTGGAGAATTTGTTGTCAATGGTCAGCCTCAAGCCATATCTTGCTGACACAACAATCGCTGAAGGTGTAGAAATACCCTGCGATCCCCTCAAGCCTAATCGGCTCACTAAAGTCAAGCTAGTGACATAAAACAAGCTTGGTGGGAGGCAACCCACTGGTGAGTGTAAATATTGTTTCTTTATGTTTTATTTCTTTAGACACTAACTTGCAGGAAGAAAAAAACAAGAAAATTGAGACCTTGTCAGGAGAACACTCCGGGGCTTGTTCCGCAGATTGTTCCCAGGTAAGTACTCGACCAAAAAAAAATAAAAAATAAAAAATGAGAAGCGCGTTGGTCTATTTAAGGCCCACTCACTCCACTTCCCCACTATCTTTCGCCCGAAACCACTCTCAAGAACCCTAAATCGCAAATTCTCTCCTCTTTGATTTCATCTTTTCGATTTTGGCTCTCACCTCTTGGATTCCCTCGAGATCGGTTTGATTTTGCAGGAACAAACAATCCAGCCAAGGTAACCGCTCAAAACTCCTCCCCCATCGCGAACGCAATCCGCAATTGTGGAGTATCCTATCGGTTTCTCTTATCCCTTATGCTTGAGTTTTTGGCCCTAGATTGTGGTTATCGGTTTCAATCTTGCTACTAGGATCAAAATTGTGCTAATTGAAATAGGATAAGAGCCGATTGTTGAATATGGTGTCTTGTTCTCTTGAGCGATTGAGTTGTAGCGATTGACTAGGGTTGGAAGTTTGTAGGTTGTTTAGAAATCGATGGATTTGAGTAAAATTTAAAGATTGGTATGCTCCATCGTTTCTAGAACAACCATTGAATGGTGCTGATTTGGGATATTGCTTCTGTTTTGCAGATGCCTCCACGCACTAGGTATACTTCGGCATCCAAGAACTCTCGCGGAACTGCCGCACCCCCTCTAAGGGCAGTCGCTCCTTCCTCTTACCCTTGGCCGAATAAGGTTGAAGGCCAACCGATCAATGTCAACGACCCATTCCTCCTTGACTACAATTGTGAGGGATGGGACAAGGAGTCCGCAGCAAGGTACAACCGGCTTCTCGCTGCAGAGATCTTGCCCACACGCTTTGTACATGCGGAGACTCTGGCTGCCCTCGGCCTCGACACAGACGTGTTTGACGCACTGCAAGCGATAGGCATTGCTCCTCTCTGTTACAAGGCACAGCCTCTCTACCCAGATCTGGTCCGACAAGTGCTCGCAACCGCTCAGATCAGTCACCAGACCCCTACCGCACCCACGTACAAGAACTGCTCCTTCTCTTTCATGGCTGATGGCAAGTTCTGCTCGATCACTCTTCATGATCTTAACGAGCTGTACGAGATCGCAGATACGCCTAAGGAGGTATCCGTTGAGAAGAAGTTCACACCGGCAAACGCCTTTTGGGACCAAATTGGCTTTCGTTTTGTCTCAATCGGAGTTTCCGTTGAGATTTTACGAGGAGAACAAAGTCACTTTCCCGGCAACCTCGCCCACGGGCGAGGACCACCTTACCGAGGTCACCTCACCCCCTGTAATGGTCACCTCGCCCTAGGGAAAGCTCAATTTTGTTCTCCTTTGAGTCTAGATCAAAGTGGCTCTCGTTTCGTGTCGAACGAACTTGCCGTTGAGATTTTACGAAAGAAACAAAGCACCGTCCCGAACAACCTCGCCCACGGGTGAGGACGACGCGTGCCGAGGTCACCTCGCCCACGGGCGATGATGACCCGCACCGAGGTCACCTCGCCCAGGCGAGTATGATCCTCACCGAAGTCACCTCGTGCATGGGCGAGGGCGACCCGTCGAGAGTCACCTCACCCACGGGCGAGGACGACTCACACTGTGGTCACCTCGCCCATGGGCGAGGACGATCCGCGTCCTGGTCACCTCACCTCGCCCATGGGCAAGGACGACCATTCCCGTGGTTGTTGGGATCAAAAACGGTTATCTCGAACTCAACGGCTAAGATTATTTCTTATTCACGGATTTTCCGCAAAACATTCACTGAAAGAAAGATCGGAAGTGGGCCGAGCGGCGAATCCGCACAAAAGCCACTCTCCGGCGAAGCTCAACCACGGCGTGGGTATACTCCGCCGGCTCAACCATCACGCGGGTCAGCTCGCCGGCGAGCTCAACCACGACGTGGGTGTACTCACCCAGCAAGCTCAACCATCACACAGGTCAGCTCGCCATCGAGCTCAACCAGGACGTGGGTGTACTCGCCCGGCAAGCTCAACCATCACGCGGATCAGCTCGCCAGCGAGCTCAACGACGGCGTGGGTGTACTCGCCAGGCGAGCTCAACCAGCAGTGTAAGCTCGCCGGCGAACTCGGCGTCAGCGAGTCGGCTCGCCCGGCGAGCTCGACCTGATCCCGGCCTGCCTGATTTGCCGACTCCGTATCTTCCGTATAGCTGTGATATCTGACCTTCGGGACCACATACTTCTCGTTTCGTTTCAACTAAAGCTATTCTCGAAGTTTTATGACTAAAACCGAGAATTTGTATAAACGCCAAAAGGCCTAAGAACGGTCCGCAAGGATCTAAACTTGTCTAGAAGCCCATCTACGCTCTCTGAAGGGATTCGATCACATAAAAGTTATGACGGTTTGTCTTAACTCCGGAAATCTGATAAATGCTAAGTTTCCAGCGATAAATGTCATGACTCGAAGATAACTATCAAGATCAACGAAAAATAGAATATTCTTAAAAGAGATAAACTTGGGCCCGAAGGCAAAGGAATGGATGGGCCACCGACCTAGAGCGACTATATAAGGAGAGCAGGAGCAGAAGAAAAAGGGGGGATCCGAGATTTGAGACCTAGTTAAATCCCGTTAGCATAGAGAACTAAGAATTTAGGCGGTTAGACTAGCAAGGCAGGACCTAGAACATCTGGCCGCCTCTTGTTCTATTTTTATCTTGTTCGCAGATCTCTGTTTCTCTCGGAAGGATCGGACAATTCTTTTACTCTAGAGCTCGGCACTTTAGAAACCCTAGGCATTATTCTCGACATGCCTGTTTCTATGACCCACGCTCCTACTAGATGAACTCGCCCAGGCAGTTCGATCTCTTGTTCAATTCTTTCTAACTGAACTACGTCCACCTTGATCCTCGAAATGGGTACGAAGGCAGTCTTTCTTAAAGTCCAGTCCCAACTCTTAACAAACCCTTTTCCGCATTTATGTGGTCACTTGTCGTCGGCTCTCGCAGAGAATCCGGACCTCAAGGAAAGTAGGGTTTTCATCGCTTTCCTTCATTATTATTCATTAAAATCGACGGTGTGAATTTCGGTTTCCACAGTTTGACACTAGAAGGAGGGGGGGGGATTACTCTTACTCTCACGGCCGGAAAACACTTGATCAAAGCGATGTTTGGAAATATGAAAGACGAAGTCGTAGGTCGCATCAACGTTGGTAAAACAATTTCAGCAGTGACTGCTCCTCTGGCCAATGCTTGCGCAAACGCCGCAGTGCTCGAGAAAATCGAAAACCTAGTCGCGGCGTTCCGCCACAGGAAGAGCACGGAAACGAGCTCGCAATTTCTTTATCTAATCAGAAAGGACAACGATAAAATCTGTCAAACCCCAAAAAATTTGTCTAGTTATCGAGGTAAAGAAATCTCAACGAGAAATTGTTATACCAAAAAATGTTTTTGCGAGAACGTTTCGGAAAAATAAAACTTGTTCTCTTCGAAACCATGGGGAAACCGAATATTTACTCGTGAAAAAGAAGCACGACAAATCGGGTCATCAATTCCCCACTGCCGTACTTCTTTCGGACATGTCTTGGGAAAACAAACGACGAGACGGAAAAAGTGCTTACCAATACTTCCCAATCGTCTGAACCATCCCGAGGAAGCACAAAGCTCCGACTGTCCCGACCAGCTTACCATACAGCGAGCTTGGCCCTTCTCGATCAACTCGCCATAAGACCAACTCGGTCCTTCTCGGGCAGTTTAAAAAAAAAAACAGAGTTCAATTGTATAAAATCGCTCGAAACCTAAGACGGTTAAATAAGACTAAACAAAGCCAAAACGAGAGGTCGTATCCCTCACTGCTAAGACGTCTTCCGAAACCTAGAATTTCATAACGCTGCGCGAACTCTCGATTTTTCCACTAAGCTTACTTCGGAGAAACTACTCAAAACTCCTTCGGATCAATCCTACGGACACGAGAAAATTTCTGATGAAGTTTAGTCACAAAAATTACAGCTCACCGCAGCGAGAGTTTCTGATATTAAAATTCGATAACATTTTACAGAACACCTTTCGTAAAATAATATTCGACAGTATTTCACGAGACAGCTTTTGTACAATTAAACTGGACAACATTTTACGAAACAGCTTCCGTTAAATTAACTCGACAACAGTCTGCAGAATAACTCTAGTAAAATAAAAGCTCGACAACATTTTAAGAAACAACTTTCGTAAGATCAAACTCGGTAATATTTTTTGAAACATCATTCGAAAATTTAAACAAGATCATATGAAACAATAGGGTCTGGGACATGAACAGTTCGCTCATAGCTTGATGAACTAAACCCAATTGACATCTTGTCCATTGCTTCCTCTTTCCTAAACGCCCCTCTTGGCCTGCTTCTCCTCCTTTTGTTTTAACGATTTCGTAAAATTCTTTCGGAAAACCGGAAGTACGAAGAAACGAGGACATGAACTTGGACGTTGATGTCTCTTCTTCGTTCCGATATTGTCGTCATTATTTCGTCGAAAACAATTCGTATAAAATTCAGTATCAGGCTTTTCGAAGTCCCTTGACATTGAATCGAAAGTGGCCATTCCGAAATGCCTAACAAACTCTCGATAAACTACTAACTCGTCAAAAGACAAGAGGAGACGAAGAAGGAAGAAGAGGCAATCCCGAATAATCGACGAGACTAAGGTATGTCCGACTCAGAAAGTTTTATCAGGTTTTAATTCTTAGTAGGAAAGGAATGAAAACGTCTTGAAAACTGCCGTAAAATTTAGGGAACCTAGAACCTAGGTGGATAGTCTAGCAAGCTAAGTCTTAGGCAATTTTTCTAGTATTGTTCTATTGTTCCTTGACTGTCCAGGCAGAACATGCAAACCGATCTAATCTCTCGAAAAACCGAGAAAAAATCGCCACGCATCCTAAGCAATTTTCATGCAACTAAAGGAAATTTATGCGAACCATTCATCGTATAACTGAAACCTAAAGTGGAAAATCGTTTTTAGCAGCCATCATCCGTAACTCTAAAAACTCTGATGCTTGGCGTCTCAATATCGACGAATGCTATTCGGCCCTCGGCCAACTACGCCTTTCCATAAAGCCCAAACCTTAATTCGGCATCCCCTTAAAAGACAATCGTAAACTAACATGAACTTAATGTTAACACGAAAGGGTCATGGTCTAATCCTTTACCAACAACTTTCTTGGCCATACGGCTGAACACAACCTTCATGCCACGCCCAAATAATTTAGCGACCGCTGCTCCTATCGCTTAACGGCTAAAACAACAATCCACGTTTTGTCATAGAACGCCAAGTGACTATTACGCAAGCAGTTTGTCGTATAATCCAGAATCGGAAATCATACGATAAATTCTTCATAAAAAAAAACTCAGTCCTAAGAACCATATGGTTAACGGAAGATTTAAACTTATCATCAATCGATTAAGTTCTATCGCCCGTAAACACGACATAAAAGAAACACTTTCGTGACAAAGCTCCAAGAGTTATCGAGTCATCCTTAAAATATACAAAACAAATCCCGTAAGGCCAACACTTCACGAAGCACAATGAAGGTAGACGCTTCTCCCTGGGTCAAATTTACGCGACCCCTCAGTCCTAATTCCTCGATCAAAAATATAAAAAAAACTCTGTGTCCAAACTGAAACAACAGTTTCTGGCTGCGAACATTCGCAAAACATCTCAAGCCCGAACATTTCAACCACGAAATGCGGCACAAGAAAACTCAACCTTCAGCACTGACGGCGCTAGCTTCGAAGGACATTCTTTCCTCAAAACATTCCAGACGAAATGCTCGTCTCAGGAACTCAAAACATACAAAGCGCCTCTAGCGGTAACATGCCTCAAAATGGTATCATTTCATTGTTGCTGATCACAACAAAGCGAACTCTAACTTCCTAAACAGATATTAGCAGCCCTCGAAGGATAGGCCCTCTTACATCCGACAACGATAAGATAGCGCTATACAAGAAATCGAAATTTTGGTTAGCCCTACAAGCGGTCTTTGGAAGTAGCTCGATTCGTGCCAAGACAAGTCATATAAGCCGATAACAATTTTCGCGGACTTTAAATCGGTATGAATCAGGTTAAAATCGCAAACAGGCAAAGCGAAAGCCGACTTGTCATCATGAGGCCTTAGTCGAGAGTAAAGCTAGGTCTTGCCCTAAACCCAGCCATGCTGGATCTTGACATCTCAAAGGCATAGTATCAACACCCGATACGAGATCCCAAAATTTGTCTCTTCATTTATATTTGTACGTTTATGAGTCTCCGCAGACCAAAAGACTTCGGGAATTCTCATCTTACACAACGATAGGTATGGTGATCAGCTGAGAGACAGGAATGAGACGACAACTCACACCCTGTCCCTCTAACTTCGAAAAACGGAAGTTCTCTCAATTTATAAAACTACGATTTTATAAATTTGAGCAAAATATTTTAAAGGCCCTAAAAGGGCAGGGATTGAAGCCATGACCAGTCGAAAGATACATCATGGCCTCACAACGGCCAGAACAAAACAAAATACCATCGACAGCAACATTCTCGAAAGTCTCTAGTACGACAAATAACCAGACCATATAAGTCTCGCTGGAAAACAGGTCACAAGGGTCTTAAACTCCCAAACGAACAACGAAAGGCTTGATCCCTTCGACAAGGGTACGTAGGAAGCCTTCGAAAGGAACAGCCCCAATCTTACCACTTTCAGCGGGCGTTTCAACCATTAATTCTGCCTAATTTACCTAACATGTCTTACCGCCCGCAAGAACAACGCGAAATCGGTCACGACGGAATCAATGCCTTAAAGTCCCCGGAAAGTATTTCTCAGAACAAAAAGTCTCGTATTAATCAAAAAGAGGTTAAACGACAAGTTCTCGAAATAGAATATCCAATCTCTCCGACAAACAACTCTCGGAAAACAAATGGCAAAACAAAAGGAGGTTGGAGCTTGGTCTTACCAGGTCAACTCGCCATAGGAGATCTCAGTCTTCCCAGCTCACCCTAGGACAAGCTCACTTTGTTCTCCTTTGAGTCTAGATCAAAATGGCTTTCGTTTCGTCTCAATCGGAGTTTTCGTTGAGATTTTACGAAGAGAACAAAGTCACTGTCCCGGCCACCTCGCCCACAGGCGAGGACCGCCTTACCGAGGTCACCTCGCCCTCTGTAATGGCCACCTCGCCCTAGGGCAAGCTCACCTTTGTTCTCCTTTGAGTCTAGATCAAAATGGCTTTCGTTTCGTCTCAATCAGAGTTTCCGTTGAGATTTTACGAAGAGAACAAAGTCACTATCGGCCACCTCGGGCGAGGACCGCCTACCGAGGTCACCTCGCCCTCTGTAATGGTCACCTCGCCCTAGGGACAGCTCACTTTTGTTCTCCTTTGAGTCTAGATCAAAGTGGCTTTTGTTTCGTGTCGATCAGACTTTCCGTTGAGATTTTACGAAAGAAACCAAGCACCGTCCCGAACCACCTCGCCCACGGGCAAGGACGACGCGTGCCGAGGTCACCTCACCCACGGGCGACGACGGCCCACACCAAGGTCACCTCTCCCGCGGCGATACGACCCACACCGAAGTCACCTCGCGCACGGGCGAGGACGACCCGTGTCGAGGTCACCTCGCCCACGGGCGACTCGCACCGTGGTCACCTCGCCCATGGGCGAGGATGATCCGTGTCCTGGTCACCTCGCTTATCGGCGAGGCCGACCGTTCCCGTGGTTGTTGGGGTAAAAAACGGTTATCTCGAAATCAACGGCTAAAAATATTTCTTATTTACGGATTTTCCGCAAAACATTCACTGAAAGAAAGATCGGAAGTTGACGAACGAGCGAATCCCGCACAAAAGCCACTCACCCGGCGAGCTCAACCACGACGTGGGTATACTCGCCCGGCGAGCTCAACCATCACGCGGTTCATCACGGCGGCGAGCTCAACCATGATGTGGGTGTACTCGCCCGGCGAGCTCAACCATCACGCCGGTCAGCTCGCCGGCGAGCTCAACCACGACGTGGGTGTACTCGCTCGGCAAGCTCAACCATCACGCAGGTCAGCTCGCCGGCGAGCTCAACCACGGCATGGGTGTACTCGCACGGCGAGCTTAACCACAGCGTGGGTCAGCTCATCGGCGAACTTCGGCCGTCCGCGAGTCGGCTCTCCCGGCTTCGACCTGATC
This sequence comes from Brassica nigra, assembly GCA_016432835.1. NCBI lineage: Eukaryota > Viridiplantae > Streptophyta > Magnoliopsida > Brassicales > Brassicaceae > Brassica > Brassica nigra. The sequence goes on from CM028247.1 coordinate 41,660,015, forward strand.
CCGGCCTGCCCGATTTACTTCGACTCCTGTATCTTCCGTATAGCTGTGATATCCGACCTTCGGGACCACATACTTCTCGTTTCGTTTCGATTAAACTTATTCTCTAAGTTTTATGACTAAAACCGAGAAATCGTATAAACGCCAAAAGTCCTAAGAACGGTCCGCAAGGATCTAAACTGGTCTAGAAGCCCATCTACGCTCTCAGAAGGGATTCGAGCCCATAAAAGTTATGACGGTTTGTCCTAACTCGCGGAAATACGATAATTGCTAAGTTTCCAAAGATAAATGTCAAGACTCGAAGATAGCTGTCAAGATCAACGAAAACGGAATATTCCTAAAAGAGATAAACTTGGGCCCGAAGGAAAAGGAATAGATGGGCCACCGACCTAGAGCGACTATATAAGGAGAGAAGGAGCAGAAGAAAAAGGGGGGGATCCGAGATTTGAGACCTAGAGAACTTCCATTAGCATAGAGAACTTAGAATTTAGGCGGTTAGACTAGCAAGGCAGGACCAAGAACGTCTGGCCGCCTCTTGTTCTATTTTTATCTTGGTCGCAGATCTCTGTTCCTCTTGGAAGGATCAGACAATTCTTTCACTCTAGAGCTCGGCACTTAGAAACCCTAGGCATTATTCTCGACATGCTTGTTTCTATGACACACGCTCGTACTAGACGAACTCGCCTAGGCGGTTCGATCTCTTGTTTAATTCTTTCTAACTAAACTAAGTCCGACTTGATCCTCGAAAGGGGTACGTAGGCAGCCTTTCTTAAGGTCCAGTCCCAACTCTTAACAAACCCTTTTCCTCATTTATTTGTGACTTGTCGTCGGCTCTCGCAGAGAATCCGGACCTCAAGGAAAGTAGGGTTTTCATTGCTTTCCTTCATTATTATTCATTAAATTCGACGGTGTGAATTTCGGTTCCCACAGTAATTGATGAAGAGGATTTAGAATCAGTAAGCTAGAGTTTAAGATAGTAGATAAAGAAGAGTTTAAGTGAGCTTTTACAGGTATTAGGCTGCCTTAAGAGAGGGAGAGTTAAGGCAGCCTCTAAACCATGACTTCTAAGAACTCTACATTGTGCCTATTTTTAAGAACACAAGTGAAGGAGAGAGGCCACGAAACTAGACTGAGAGTAACTTGTACCGATACTGGATGAATGTTACAAGTGATGGAGAATCCTTTAAATAGGCAATACACATGATTAAACAATTACTAAAACAGGAAAACATAGACAAATAATTATGTAGGGAATGAGATGATGCCAAAGGGGATACAGCCAAGTTTTGGACGTGCAGGAAGAGTAGAAAGGGACAGGAGGTGAGGCACATCCTTCCTTGGGTTAGAGTGACAGCTCTGCACAACTCATTATGCACCCATGTGACTTCTTCTTGCTTAATTCAAACAAGATCCTTTCTTTTGAATTCAAACTGGTTTCCTTGACTTCTTAGAGGTTCCCAACGTCCATAAGGTCCTCCACAACTCCTTCCATGCCTTGCAAGTCAGGTTCGGTCAAGTGGTAGCTTGTGGAGCAAGTCTGTACAAAACAGAACCAAATTGGCTTCTCTTGATGAACTTATCCTTGGATCATGTCATTTCTTTGAAAGCTTGCCATCTTAGATTGAAACTTGATCACCCAAGGTCAATTCCCTTGTCCCATGAGTCCCCTTTCCTCATATTGAAAAGAAAGTTTATCTTTTATTGCATTTTTAGTATTGCCTTAGTTTATAATCTTCTCATCTCACTTAATGGTTGCACTTAGCTTAAGCATGAACTTGCATTCCCTTTGCATTAGACTCACTTAGAATTGGTTCAATAATCTTTTATACTACATCATTTGACTAGGAGCCTTGAAAAATCCTACCATCAGAGCCATCTGAGTCTGTTGGTTCAGAAGGAGCCATCCGGGTCTAGGCAGTGAAGTACCTAAGCAAAAGAGAGCTCAGAAGGAGTCCATTGCAAGCAGCTGAAGAAGGAGCCATCCGGGTCTAGGCACTGGCGTGTCTAGGCAAGAGAGTGTTCAGAGCACTCTTGGCTGTGAGAAGATGAAGACTCTATCAGTGCGGCTTCTAGAGTTAGGTGGCTGAAGAGCTGAAGCTTCCACAAGCATTCCAAGAAGAAGGTGAGTTCAGAAGGTGTTGCAATGGAGTGATTGGTGCAGATCATGAAGCTATCCTCCCAAGCTTGACTTGTTCCACATGGTCAAGCTTGAGGGGGAGTGTTGAAGCTTACATGATCTTAGTGTCTTCGGTGGTTATTCAAGAAGAGGAGCAGATCAGTTATGAAGCACAATTAGAGGATGTAGAAGCAATCTCCAATGCGGCCTCTAGAGTTGAGGTGGTCGGTACTACAGTCTGAAGCATCTTGTCATGAAGGCTTTAGTATCATGGTGGTAACTCATGAAGAAGAAGCAGCCAAGACTTAGCTTGTATCTATCAAGGAAGATCAGAGAGTCCGAGCACTTGAGCAGAACAGGAAGGTTGTGAGAAAGGGGGAGAGACCAAGATCTGTCTGAAGAAGAGTACAAGATATGGAGGTGATGAGCAAGGGAAGAGGTGATCAACCTTGCATCACATGAGGGCCATGATCCAGAGTCTTTCTGTCCCTTACATTGCTGGTAAGGCACAAAGACTCAATGGCCAATCCCTAGGCCTTGAAGGATATACTCTTTTTCCCTCATCAAGGTTTTGTCCCAAAGGGTTTTTCTTGGTGAGGTTTTTAATGAGGGAGCTCTTCAGGGTTTCAAGCTTAACTCAGGATCTCTTAGAGTTAAGCTTGAGGGGGAGTGTTGAACTGAAGAGCAGAATGGAGCTTGTACGCAAATGGTGCAAGCTCTTGAAGATCTTAAGAAGAGTTCTATGAAGCCTTATAAGTAAGGAGAAGCTAGTATAATGTTGAGACAATGTCCAAGATGGTTTCAGATACAAGTGGAGTAGCATGTGGAGGAGTTTGGGAGGAAATGGTTGATGGTGCAAAGTTAGGGGGACATGTACGGACGGCCGTACGGACTGTATGGACCGTACGGACATGGTCGACCCAAAACTTCCACATTCGACCATTTGAGCACATTTCAGAGATGTGAAATCTTAGGGCATGGGATGTACGGCCAAGGAGTCCGTACAGCATTGTCTGATCTTGTCTTGGGTCACATGGCAAGAAGAATGGCGTGTGAGACTATCCAAGAGTGAAAGATCCATTTGGCATATTAAAGATGCCTTACGAAGCAACCAGGAAGGTGCCTTTCCCTCCAGCGGTTTGAATCTGAGCCAAGTATTCAGTCCACAGAACAGCTCATGACAGGCTGTCCAAAGACCAGCACGCCCTTTACTCCCATTGGCCAAGCATGTGAAGCATATGGTCCAAGTATTTCAAATTTAGGCTCCTGCCCTTGCTGACTTCACATGCTTGCTATGACTTAGGTTTAAGATTGTCTCCAGCTTGTATTTTCCTATTTAAAACACTGCCTAGGAGCTAGGAGCAGTCCGGCTAGGAGCACCTGGCCAGACCGAGGGACCGGGGTGGCCTTTCCGGCTAGGAGCACCCGGTCGTGAAGAGGATGCTGAAGACCGGGGTGAGACGGCCGGCCTGGTGAACCCGGACGGAGCAAGGGACGCGGCCAGCTGGACGGCCGGGTAACCTGGACCGGGTTGGATGGTGTTGGTTCACCCCTGACCAAATTTTATGCTCCATTCCCATTGGTTCAGACCCATTTAGCTCAAGGACTTTTTAGTAATCTTGTTTTATGTTTCTAGGGCTTTTAAGCCTAACTATAAGTACCCTTGTTATCCCTAATTTGGGACATAAGTTATTTTCTATCTAAGAACACAAACCCTTTGAGTAAAGTTTGATCTTGAATCATAATCTCATCTCATCCTTGTGTTCTTGATTGCTTGATTTCATCTCATTTCTTTCTCTACATGTTTAAGCTTGAATCTCTCATGGGTTTAAGAGTAAGCATGTGGATTAGTGAGTAGATCCATTTAAGATCCATGGTTAGGGTGATTGAGAGTGATTAAGTGTAGATCCAAGGTGCTTAGTGTTAGATCTATCATTTCCTTGCATTGATTTGGTGTTCTTATTGCTATATTTGAGTTGGCCTCTCAAACATAGAGCCATAGGCATTTCATGCCCGAAAGGTGTTCTATGAAATGCCTGAACCAACTCATCTATGCTTTTAGCTTGCTTTGCCTAAGGGATTAGTTGTCAAAGAAGCTAAGATTGCTATTATACTCATTCTCCATGTTTGCTTTGATCATTACAGCCAAAGGGTTTTGGTGTACTTGGGTGATAATTGCGAAAGAGCATTCATCTAGGGATAGAGCTTGCATAGTTTTGTTGTCTAGGCATAAGGAATTAGATTGATTGAAATGTTGGCATCTTGGATTGAACCTTAATCATTTGAGATCAAGTCCCTATACCCATGGGTCTCATTCTCTTCATAAGAAAGAAAGTTTAACATTTTGTTGCATTTTACTTATTGTCTTAGTTTAATAATCATCCTCTTTAATGATTGCATTTAGATTAAGCATATACTTGCATTCCCTTTGCTTTGTGGTCACTTAGAACTGGTTCGACAATCTTTTATACTACATCATTTGATTAGGACCTTAGAAAAGTCCTTTCATCAGGCGCCCGGGACCAGCACGGGCGAGCTGGCGCCGGCGCCCGGGGCCAAGCCGGGCGTGCTCGCGCCGGCGCCCGGGGCTAGGCCGTGGCCGCTCCTGCTGGTGTCCGGGACAACGATGCGATCATCCCTTCCGGCTTTTCGTCGAGTAAATAGTTTTTCTTGGTTTTATTCGTCACTTGATTCCTTCCAAGGACTTTCGGGCGTTGATTGCGTCTTTGACCGATTTTGACCCCAACATAAGTCTTTGGAACATATTCTTGATCCAGATGGGTGATGAAGGCTACATGCTCTTGAGGATAGCTTGCAAATGAACAGATTGCTTGGATAGGATTAGCCACTGCATTGTTGTTGAAGTATACTCTGGTGTTGATCCAATTTGATGGGTCTTTCCTCACTCTGGTACTCCTTCTCAATGGTTGACTCTGCTCCTCTATCACTGCCTCTTCCTGTCCTTGACTATCATACTGATCTCCACTAGACTGATCAGATTCAGCTCCATCTTGATCATGAACTGATGCTAAATCATCTTCATTGTGAACAGCCACTGGTGGTGATGGAGGTGGTGCTGATGCTGGTGCCACACTGCTCTGAGGCTGACTGATCCCCGAACTCTCCAAAATGATTCTCAAGTTATTTACCCTACCAGATGGTCCTTGTGAGAGATCTCTAAGGTTTTCCCAGCTCTTCTTGTGGGAACCAAGATTCACACCGTCGAGTTTTGTTAATCGGAGGAAAGCCAAGTTAACCTAGCTTTCCCTTAAGGTCCCGGTTATCTACTGGGCCACGCACAACCCAATCAATAAAACTAAAACTATGCGATAATAAATCATAAGAACAAAAAGAGAGCAAAAAGATCTTATTTTCGAATCTGCGTTTGAGCGTGAACAACAAGTGAGACTCTTGGCTACGAGAGCTGTCGGTAGGTTCGCTACTCTAGCAACCTAAGTTCTAACATAGTTGAGTCGCAGCTCGATAGTAAAAACGGAAAATTGCCTAAATTGCTCTAAGTGCTAAGTTTGCTCTGATATGCTTTTTTCTCCTTTTGCTCTTCGTCCTAAGTCCCCTTTATATACTCCTCCTTTAGGTCGGTTTACCTCCTCTCGGGCCGGACTTGTCGCGAAGCGGGCTTTTCCATATCTCGTTTTTCTTCATGATTATCTTCGGAAACTTGACATTTATCTTCGCGAAATTTTGACATTTATTTCTTCCTGCGGATGAGATAAACCGTCATACTAGTCTTTGGGCTCAAGTCTTTTGGGATCATAGATTGGCCGTTATCCGCAATTCGGACCCTCTTTGGGCCGTATCGAGACTTAAGCTTTTTTACGATTTTACTCGCTAAGTAGCCGTTGGTATAGGCATGATTTTCCCAACGGAACCTCGTCTCTTCGCATAGCCGAGGCAGTTGATGTTAAGTTAACCGTAACCTGTTCTATTACGAAGAATGGGAAACCGTTCGAGAGACATAACCTTCCCAATTTCCCGAAGACTTTCGACGATGTTTTTAGACGGAACATTGGTACCGTGTCCACGGACCCGAGGACTGAGTTACGGAAACTTCAGACGAAGATGCATGGTTGTGGAATGGGACCGGGTTCGGAATGGTCGACGAAGAGTTGGCCGCACTCGCCGGGCGAGCTGACCCGTGCCACTGTCGAGCTCGCCGGCGAGTTGACCCGCAACGCGGTCGTACTCGCCGGGCGAGTTGACCCGTGCCTTGGTCGAGCTCGCCGGAGAGTTGACCCGCAACATGGTCGTACTCGCCGGGCGAGCTGACCCGTGCTATGGTCATGCTCGCCGACGAGTAGACCCGCAACATAGTCGTACTCGCCGGGCGACTTGACCCGTGCCTCGTTCGAGCTCGCCGGCGAGTTGACCCGCAATGTGGTCGTACTCGCCGGGCGAGCTGACCCGTGCTTCAGTCGAGCTCGCCAGCGAGTTGACCCGTGACGTGGTCGTACTCACCGGGCGAGCTGACCCGTGCTATGGTCGTGCTCGCCGGCGAGTAGACCCGTGCTCGTCGGGCGATCCGTTTCAGTTATTCGTTTTCTCGGCTTTTGAAGTTTTGACCGAGATTTGTTTTTCCCGAGGACTTTCGGGCATCGATTCCGTCGTGACCGATTTTGACCCCAACACTTCTCATCATAGTACCCCTTTTGTTCCACAAACTTTACATCCCTTGAGACCATAACTCTTCTTTAATCTGTAATGTAGCACTTGTACCCTTTCTTCGTGTGTGTAGCCTATGAAGATGCCTTTGACACTCTTGGCCTCCAGCTTGTTTCTCTGCTCTCCTGGTGTCAAGACATAGCACACACAACCAAACACACGCAAATGGTCTAATGGAGGTTTAGTCTTGTTCAATACCTGAAAGGGAGAGACATCTTTGAGAACTTTTGTGGGGATCCTGTTGATCAGACAGCAAGCTGTGATCACAGCATCTCCCCAAAACCTTTTTGGAACATTTGTGTGAAACATCATGCTCCTTGCAACCTCCATAAGATGTCTATTCTTCTTTTCAGCAACTCCATTTTGTTGTGGTGTGTATGGGCAGCTTGTTTGATGGATAATGCCATGTTTTGCTAGGTGTTGTTTGAATGCATTGCTAGTATACTCCCCGCCATTATCAAACTTAAAAATTTTGATCTTGGAATTGAAATGGTTAGTTACATAGTTTTGGAAGTTAATAAATGCTTCTAAAACTCTATCTTTGCTTTTAATTAGTGTGAGCCAATGATACTTTTATTTCTCATCTATGAATGTCACAAAATATTTATTGTTTTCTATATGCACAAGGGGCTGTCCACACATCAGAATGCACTAGATCAAAATTATTCTCATAAAAGTCATAGATTGAGGAAAAACAGATTTGCAATGTTTGCCAAGAATGTAAGCCTCACAGGATTCATTTTGAAAAGAAAGATTAGGCAAAGTTAAACTTAAGGCACGAGAATGGGGATGGCCTAATCTAAAACAGAATTAAAAGCAGAGGATAAATCTGATAGATTGGTGGCTTCAAGCAAATAAAGCTCTCCCTTGCTCACACATTTTCCCAGCCTCTTACTGGTCTTAATATCCTGAAAGCAAACATCATTAGGACTGAAAATAACATTGCAATTCAGATCATTAGTTGCTCTCTTAACAGATAATAAATTTGATGTGAAGGCAGTCTCATAAAAAGCTTGAGACTCTTTATTAAACAAGTTCAGATTTCCTACTCCCTCAATTGGAATTCTATCACCATTTCCAATCACAACACTGCCTAGAGCTGGTTTAATATCACTAATCAGTTTAGCATCCCTAATCATATGGTGAGAAGCTCCTGAATCAATTATTAAAGGCCTAGCAGTGTGGGAAGCATTGTGCATAAAATTTAAAGCATTAATACTTTTGTTACCAGAGTTTGCATTGCGGGCTTTGATCAAGGCCTCAATGTCTGACTTCCTGATGAATGCATCCTCATGGAGTGGCTGGGGTATGGCGTGAGAGGTGGAGCCACCAGTGTGGGTTGTAGAGACCAAAGCTTTCCCATCATCTCCCATGCGCATGTAGCTAGGTGCTGGATGCTCCTGAGCCCTTGCTTCATGGGCTCTGGCTTGGTATTGCTTGTTGGCTGAGGCTGGTCTGAGATGAGGGTGAAGAATCCAGCAGTTAGTATTGGAGTGTCCTTTACACTTGCAATGCTCACAAGTTACTGACTTGTCTTCTCCTCCTCTTGGTTTGAAGTGAGCTTTGCTAGCTGAAGCACTCTCCACCTTCTCAGCCTTGTGAACCATAGATAATTCTCCTTTTCCACCACCAAAGAGGCCATCTGAGCCTATCTCCTTTTGAAGTTGAGCACACACTTCATCATGGCTTGGAAGCTCATTTTCTCTCAAAATGTGCCTGACCACATCATTGAAGCTTGGGCTGAGTGTGAGAAATAGTCCAAAGACCTTGTCTTGCTCATGCCTGGCTTTAAGAGTCTCAGGGTCATTGGAGCTTGGCCTAAGCATCTCCAGCTCAGACCATAGCTGACTATACTTCCCAAGGTATTTGGTGAAGTCTCCTTCTTCTTGCTGCAAGCTGTTGATGGCTCTCTTCACTTCATAGATTCTGGTAAGGTTTGAAATGTTTCCATACACTCTCTGCAGAGTATCCCACAACTGTTTTGGAGTTTCACAGTGTGAGTAAGTATCCATAAGAGGGCCATCAAGGGAGCTATGCAGGATAGACAGCACCAGGAGGTCTTCCTGATCCCATTTGCCTTCATCTACCACTACAATCTTCTTGCCATCTTCTCCTTGGGTGATCTGCTTTGGTGCTGAACTTGAAGTAACATGCTCCCAAAGACCTCTTCCTCCAAGGGCTGCTGTTGTCATTTTAGACCAGGTAATGTAGTTTTCTGGTCCCCTGAGTGTGCATGGAATGTGAACTGCTCTGTGGTGCTCCATCTCTCCAAGTAGGCGCCAAGACTATTTTGAATTTTCAAGGCTGGATTTGTGAGAAAATAAATCCGGAACTGAGAGAACTCAAGACAGTAATCAAGATAAACTCTCAAGATATGGAAATGGAGACAGAACAGAGTGAGCACAGCCAAGAAAGATGAAGAAAAATTCAAGAACATTCAAGAACACAGATTAATTATCCACTGGATAATAGCAATCTAGAGAGAAAAATTGAGAAATAAAACAGAGAATCAATGGAGAAAGAGTAAACAGAGTGTTGTTGCGGAAGAGAAAGGTAATCAGGAGCTTAAAGCTCTGATACCATGTTAGAAATGTCAAGAACAAGGGAAGAACAGATGAAGAACAGAGAGAGAATCCGTGAGGGAAGAGAGGAAGTGAAGCAATGAGTAAAGAAGAGAGAACTATTTCCCTTGATTTGATTCTGGTCATAGGATACAATATTTAAAGACATTGCAAGATACAACAAGACAAGAAGAATAAGAGGAATGAAATGTGCATCTGGCCGAGGTGAAAGGGACAGGTCATAAACGACCTTCTCCCTTAAATAGATCATGTGATCTTTACTATTTTTAAATCCCACTTGCTGTTCAAAGCTCCCAACGGTCTCCTCAACTTGTGGACTTCTTTCTGGTCGATTTAAATCTTTTCCTTGCCTCCCTATCCAAGCTAACTCCTTGTTGCTTACTTGGGAGTCAAGTCTGTATGGAATAGCTTGTTACACAAGCTTGAAAGGATCACATGCTCTTCACTCGCCTAGATGCTTCTCTTCTCTTTACTTCCATTCTCTACTTACGTCTTCATGTCAATAGGTCAATAATTAATGGTTAGTATTTTTAAAAATACTTTTAGAACTACCAGCAGTGTGACAAGCATTGTGTCTAAAGCCAAGGGTTTAAGGTATACAATGTGGGAACCGAAATTCACACCGTCAATTTCCGATAAACGATTTGTGGAGGAAAACCGAGTTAACCCGATCTTCCTTGAAGGTCTCGGATATCTGCTGGGCCACACACGATACAATCAATGGAGATTAAAGTTGTAAAAATAAAAATTGTAAGAATGGAGCGAAAGAAATCTTATTTCTGAATTCTCGTTTGAGCGTGTACAACAAGCAAAGAAATCGGCTACAAGAGCTGTCGAGAAGTCCGCTAGTCCGGCCGCCTAAGTCTATCCTAGTTGAGTCGCAGCTCGCTAATGAAAAAAGAAAAGAATGCTAAATCGCTCTAAGTGCTAAGTGCTCTAGAAATTTTGTGATGATTTGCTCCTCGCCCAAAGCTCTCCTTATATACTCCTCTGAAGACGGTCTATCTTCTCTCGGGCTGAGTTGGGATTTTTCCATTTTCGTCCATCTTCGTGTTTATCGGGAAACTTGACATTTATCTTCGGAAAACTTGACATTTATCTCTTATGTGAGGATAAGGATAAAACGTCATAGTTATCCTTCCTTTTCGGAAAATCGTAAGTGGGCCGTTTTGGCCATGTCGGGCCACTTAGACGTTTTACGGTTTTGAAGAATAGTCTTGAAGGTTCGCATTTCGAAGGAATCCCAATTCCTCGTATAGTCGAGATGTTTGGTGTTTAGAATAACCGTGATCGTACCAAACTCACGAAGATTGATCCAAACAAGCCAAGATGGGATCAGACCGAGCAGGATGGGACGAGACGGGATGAGGACCGTCGACGGCGCCAGGCTTGCCGCCGGCGCCAGGCGGCTTCAGCGTGGCGCGTGCCGCCGGCGCCAGGCCGGCTCGCGCTAGCGTGCCACGGCGCCAGGCGGCTCGCGTGGCGCGTGCCGCCGGTGCCAGGCTCGCGTGCGTGCCACCGCGCCAGGCTTCGCGGACGCCCGGTGTCAGGGTTCTCTGCCGCCTGTGGGTTTTCCGTTGCCGATCTTTCCCCGTTAGTCGTTTGTGCGGAAATCTTTGAGTTTGGAAGGACCTTTAGCCGTAGATTTCGTATAACCGTTTTGACCCAACAAGATCTTCGAGATTCCTCGAAGGCTCGGATGAATCATTGTAGTTCTCGGACAATCGGACATGGGTTTAAGGAACAAGATGCTGCCATTGCCGAGATCATGTAGTTCTCGACAACGGATGGGTTTAAGGACCCTTGCTGGCGCCGACGGAGAGACAGGCCTGCCGCCCGGCGCCGACGGGACAGGACAAGCCTGCCGCCCGGCACCAAGGGCGTGCGGCCTGCCTGCCGGCGCCGGGCGTCCTGCCGCCGCGCCGTCTGCCGTTCGTGCCGTGTCCGTGTCTGCCGGTGCCTGCTGTTGCTTGCCTTTGTTGATCCCGGGGCTCACGGTCCGTTCACGCCTTCTCGTGAGTTCATCGGTGACGACCTGTTTCTTGGTTTCGATCGTCACTTAGTTTTCTTCGAGGACTTTCGGTGACGATTTCGTCGTTGACCGATTTTGACCCCAACAGTTAGCCCCCCAGCTAGCTAGGAACCGTAGTGCCTTTTGGGTCCTGGCTTGCGGTATAGCCGTATGGGAAGGTGTAGAGACGTAATCGTTTGCCGAAAGTCGGGGTAAATAGTGATTTTACCCCTTTATAAGGATGGAGTAAGAAATCTCTTCCATTCTTACTCCATCATAAAAATTCATCTCTCTCAAGAATCCTTTCTCTCTTTAAGAATAATGTCTTCAAGATCCTCAAGAGAAATTCTTCTTCCCATTCATCCTCGGATGACTCTCCTGCCCATGTGACGGTGAAGCAAGAGGAGTCAGTCGAGGAGGAAGCGAAGAATGCGTATTACCGAGCCCTTGTGGGCTCGGCTCGACCTCCCAGACGTCCCTGTTCGAAGAGACCTTTGAGGCAGCCTGGTGCTCCCTTTCGCCGAGCATGGTTTCACGTAAATATCTCAGGATTCTTCGAGATTTTACCAGATTCCTGATGGAGTCAAATTCCGAATTCCTGTCGGCAATGAGAGTGCGAGGAATCCTCCGGAAGGTTTCTTTACATGTTACGAGGCCTTCCTTACGTATTGCCGCATGTGGTTCCCGATCCCGGCACCATTGTTCGTGCGCCGTCACCGAACTTTCGATCAGCCAGCTCAGCGTTCCTGCCTTGAGAGTTGGCTTGGCGTACTAATTGCAAGTTATGAGCTCGGGATCGATCTCAGTCCTGGTGATTTCGAAGGCCTTTGGAGCACTCGCCAACGGGAGCGGCGGTTACTACTCCATGCTGCCTAAGAAGGATATGGCCATAATTCAGGGACTACTTGAACCCTAAGTCGTGGCAGGAGCGTTTCTTCTTTGTCGAATAGATGGTGATTCTGTCGAGGAGAGTTGCCTCCATCTATTTCCGCATGCATGGAACTTCAACCGAGGTAATATGATGAAAACTCGTTGTCTATTTTGTTATTCCGGAAGTGCGAGTTTTTAGTGAAAAAGTTTCGCTTTGTTGAGAACGGGGCTGTTGCGCATTTGCATGGCGATCTTTTCGTCAAGAGGGATCTCCTTCGTCAAAGGCCGTTTTTCTGGAAGTCCTTCACTCTTGAACGGATTCGAGATGCAGTAAGGCTTTACCGGTCCCGAGACTCTGTCCCGACATATGATGCTGAACCGGTTATCCCGACTCGGAGGTGTAAACAGAAGAAAGAAAGAAATCGATGGTGGGAAAGGTTCGGAAGATCCTTCACCGTTGGGGAAAACCCTAGTTTTGTTCCAACGGAAAAAGGCGGAGCCAGCGATTTTCCACTTCCCAACAATTTCTTTGACGGCCTTCCTCCGGAGTTTGTTACTGACGAGTCGCTGGAGGATGAGAAGAAGCAATGGGTTTTTGCCGAGGGTTCCCAGCGGATCAATGAGGTTTTGTCCTTTGAACTTCTTAACCGTATTCTTTAATCCGCATATATGTATATTTATTGATCTTGAATTTATGCAGGGACTAAGAGTGTTTGGCAATGCGCTTGACTCAAGTTTCCGCAAGTCTAGGATTGCTAACTTCAAGACCAAAGAAGCTGAGCGAGAGCTCTTCCGATTCCGACAAGAGGTTAAGGCGCAGAACGCAAAGCAAGCTGAGCTTCATGCTCGAGCTCTTGTTCGGGCGGAAAGGAGAGGAAGGAGGATGGTCGCAGCTGAGGTGGCGAGACGGGCGGAATCGTCGCTGCTGAGTTTCAATGTTTTAAAGAAGCTCAGGAGTTTGTTGGTGATTTCCGCGAGTGCCGGGGCTCGGTCGTAAACCTTTACAAGTCTCAGAACCCGGATTTCTCTTTTGATTCCGAGATCGCTGAGATGAAGGACTTTATGGCCGAGTGTGCTCATGCTGAGTCCTTGGTTCCTCCAGTCGAGGAAAGAGTCCGGAGACTATGGGAACCTATCGAGGTTTCCGAGGATACGGTGGAGGCCGGAGCCGATGAGAACGCCGAGGGTGGTGGGAACGCTCAAGGCGTGAACGAGGAAGTGGACCAGCCTGCAGGTTCATTCGGGATTTCCGCATCTGGATTTCCGCATGTTGACTTCCTTTGTGAATCGTATGTTTTGGCCGTGTGTGGCCGTTTTTTAGGAGTTTTATTCTGCGACCGTCGGAGGTTGCATTCTTATGTTTTGGAACTGGCCGTTGGTGGCTTAGAATCCCGCCGTCTTTGCGGACTTTATGAATATGAAAATTTGCGAAATTTCGTCTTTTGTTTTGATTTATACTTTCGTCAAGTGTAGAGGAAAGAATGCGAGTAGTCACTTCGTATCCTAACTCTTTTTTGTCGCTTGGTCCGTATGCTTCTTTCTAGCGAGCGTTTTAGGTGTAAGCGATAAGAGACATGTTTTGGGATCTCGTATACGATACTATGTCTGTGAGATGTCAAGATTCAGCAAGACTGGGTTTAGGGCAAGACCTAGGCTTACTCTCAGCTTTAAGGCTGTGCGATGACTGATCGGCTTTCGTTTTGCCTGTTAGTGATTTCTTCCTGATTCTTTTCGTTTAAAGTCAGCGACTAGTCGCCGGCTTATATGACTTGTGTTAAAAGAATCGAGCTATCTTCTTGGAGTTTATCCGAGACGCTAAACCAAAATTTTGGGTTTCTTGTATAACGCACTATGATATCCTTGTCGGATGTAAGAGGACCTTATAGGTCTGACTACGAGTTTGTATTGAGTGAAACGTTTCTGAGTGCGTCCGTCGGGGCCAATCGACGGGCATAAGTTGTTGTTTTTTTAAGTCGCAGGTGGACTGTTTTAGCGGATGATACGAGTTTGTTTATCTTTTTCAGAAGTTGCGACGTCTCGCGTTTCTTTCGAAGATATTATTTTCGTTTTTCCGAAGTGTTTACGCGTTTTCTAAATTAAGTGAGCGTAAGAAATAGATAGAAAGAATTTTATTTGAAAAATTTCGAAAAAATTTTGAGTACATGTGCGGATATTTTTTTGTGGGAGTATAGAGTATCGTACCCCCTTTGGTGAGGAGGATAGCTGAACTCGCCGGGTTTCGACGAGTTGATCCAAGGGGTTCCCATGATGGCATTGTAGATGGCCGGGTTGTCGACTACTGCGAACTCGACGATCTTTATGACTTCTTTCGCCATGACCGGAGCTTGATTCTCCGATGGTCATAGAAGTGACGCCTGAAAACCCAGTCAAAGGTTTTGACTCGTGAACGACTTCCCAAGTGGGATCTTCATCCTGTAGAGGGTGTCGCGAAGATAACGTTGACCGTACTTCCTGTATCGACGAGGATGCGGCCGACCTCGAGATCCTGGATTACCAGGTCGATAACCAAAGGATCGCAATGAGGCTTGTCGATTCCGGCAGTTTCCTGTTCCTCGAAAGTGATCGTGTGGTTAGGAATATCGCTATCCGAAACCAGTTGGAACTTGTCTCGGCTTTTCGCCCGTAGGCTTTTATCGACGAGACTGAGTCTTGGTAGAACTGTGATCCTCCGATGATCATGTTTACCCTCTGGCGACTGTTGTTGTTCCCTTGGTCATCCTGTCTCCTTCCGCGTTTTTCACCCGATTGATTTTCGGTCGCGCGGTCCTCGGAGACAGTTTTGTTGGTCTTTGGGCGGTCGGAGTCCAGGAGCAAGTCCTTTATACTCTTGACCTTTGATAGTTCGCTGGTGAGGAGCTTTGCGGCGAGCCGGGCGCCGAGAACCTTGCAGTTCGCAGTGGAGTGACCTCTGGTTTCGTGGAACTCGCAGTAGGAATTATCCTTGTACTGGTTCCTGGTCCAGGTATTTTTTCGGAGGTCTTGCCTTGCTCCGAGTTGATGGCGTAGTTATGCTCGCCTTGGGCGTCTTCCCCTTCGTGATGGACATTCTTGTCGTTACGAGAGGGTTTCTTTTTTGAGGACGTTTTCTGCGCTCCGTGCTTCTGCGATAGAAGCTTCATCTCTTCTTCCATGATGATGAAGTCCGTTGCTTTGTGGAGAGTATCCTGGATTGTCCGCGGCTTTTCCAGTAGTATCCACTTTCGGAACTTTGACTTGTACCAAAGAGTTTTCCTCAGGGCGTCGATTGCGACATTGTCGCTGATGCCTGTTACTCTGGCCATCACCAGCTTGAACCTTCGCATGAAGTCGCGGAGCGACTCGTCCTCCTTCTGAGCTAGACTTCATAGGTCCACGTTGGACGTTTCTCTGTCCATGAACATGGAGTATTGTTTGAAAACGAGAGGCCAGTTGGCGGAAGCTTCCGATGGAGTTCCTTTTGAGCCGGGAGAACCATTCGAGCGCAGCGCCTTTGAGGTGCTCGACGAAGAGAAGACAATGACCCGCGTCTCGTTCGCGTTCTGGGAGTTTGCACCTACCCATTGCGATCTGGAAGGACTGCAGGTGCGACTTAGGATCCGTCGTACCGTCATAGACCGGGATTTTGATTTTCCCGGTCTGAGATCGTGTTTCCGTGATCCGGCGGTGAACGGTATTTTCGTGCTTCCTCGAGAAGTCTATCGATCTCGGGCGGAACTGATCGCCTGATGGATTTGCGATTTCACCGCTTTCACTTTGGCCACGGTCTTTTGAGAGATTCGGAGATCATGGATCTCGCTATTGCTACGGCGCTCCTCGAAGTTTGTCGGCTGGTCGCGATGGATGCGAAGCTTGATCTTCAGCGAAGTTCTTCCTGCTCCATCCAGTAGAGTTCTTCCTCCTCTTGTCATGGGCCTCTCGGGATACCGTCTGCCGAGCGGACTGGCTTCGGTCCTCCTGGTGGATGTCAGCGTCTTCATCGGAAGGATCCGATTGGTCGCTGATATCCAGATTGATGCGCCGACGCCGCTTTCCTTGTTTTCGTAGCGGGGTGGAAGGTTCTGCGAGGTCGTTTGCTGTCCTTTGGAGCCGTTTCTCGAGTGGGCTCTTTCGAGGCATCTTTTCGTTCTCCGAGATCCGGTCGAGTCTTCGCGCCCTTGGTGGATCCCACGGTAACTTGCTCCTCGCAGTTAAGGTGTCGACCTGTTTTGCGAGCGAGGTTATCAGCTTGTCCGGTTGTTCCGCCCGTTCGGGCGGAGGTGAACAGTTCCTTCATCTGCGAGCACCTCGGTGTTTGCATCAGCTGATGTGGACGATCTCGGTTGGAGTCTTCAACGTTGGCATCGACGGTGTTCCGTCTAGCGTTGGATGGTCTTTGGTGACGTCAGTAGACATGATCGAGTGTGTGCAGTTGTGAGATAGATAGATCCGTAACCCCCCCTCCTTCTAGCGCCAAACTGTGGGAACCAAAATTCACACCGTCAATCTCTGATAAACGATTTGTGGAGGAAAATCGAGTTAACCCGATCTTCCTTGAAGGTCCCGGATATCTGCTGGGCCACACACGATACAATCAATGGAGATTAAAGTTGTAAAAATAAAAATCGTAAGAATGGAGCGAAAGAAATCTTATTTCTGAATTCTCGTTTGAGCGTGTACAACAAGCAAAGAAATCGGCTACAAGAGCTGTCGAGAAGTCCGCTAGTCCGGACGCCTAATTCTATCCTAGTTGAGTCGCAGCTCGCTAGTGAAGACAGAAAAGAATGCTAAATCGCTCTAAGTGCTAAGTGCTCTAGAAATTTTGTGATGATTTACTCCTCTTAAGACGGTTTATCTTCTCTCGGGCTGAGTTGGGCTTTTTCCATTTTCGTCCATCTTCGTGTTTATCGGGAAACTTGACATTTATCTTCGGAAAACTTGACATTTATCTCTTATGTAAGGATAAGGATAAACCGTCGTAGTTATCCTTCCTTTTCGAAAAATCGTAAGTGGGCCGTTTTGGCCATGTCGGGCCACTTAGATGTTTTTACGGTTTTTCGAAAGAATAGTCTTCGAAGGTTTCGGCATTTCTGAAGGAATCCCAATTCCTCGTATAGTCGAGATGTTTGGTGTTTAGAATAACCGTGATCGTACCAAGCTCACGAAGATTGATCGAAACAAGCCAAGATAAGATCAGACCGAGCAGGATGGGACCGAGACCGGGACGAGGACCGTCGACCGGCGCCAGGGGCTTGCCGCCGGTGCAAGGCCGGCTCGCGTAACACTTGCAGCCGGCGCCAGGCCGGCTCGCGTGATGCGTGCCGCCGGCTTGCCGCCGGCGCCAAACCGCTCGTGGCGTGCGCCGGGCGCCAGGCTGGTTTGCCCGCGCGCCGGCTCGGGCGCGTGCTGCCGGCGCCAGGCGGCTTGCCGCCGGCGCCAGGCCGGCTCGCGTGACGCTTGCCGCTGGCGCCAGGGGTTCTCTGCCGCCCGTGGGTTTTCCGTTGCCCGATCTTTCCCCCATTAGTCGTTTGTGCGGGAAATCTTTGAGTTTGGAAGGACCTTTAGCCGTAGATTTCGGTATAACCGTTTTTGACCCAACAAGATCTTCCGAGATTCCTCGAGTATCGGGATCGAGATGGACTTGGATTTGTAGACTTTCCGTCTTCAAGGTTTTGAGTAATGAGGCATCGAACTTAGACGTTTAAAATATGAACTTCTAAACAATCGAGAAGGCTTTGCGGATGAATCATTGTAGTTCTCGGACAATCCGGACATGGGTTTAAGGGACCAAGATGCTGCCGTTGCCCGAGATCACGAGACGATTGCACAGATGGGTGCCAGGACCCTTGCCGCCCGCCAGACGGGAGACGACAGGCCTGCCGCCGGAGACGGACAGGATAACCCGCCCGGCCAGGCACGGCGTGGGCGGCCTGCCGCCAGCGCCGGGCGTCCTGCCGCCAGCGCCAGGCGTCCAGCCGTCCGTGCCGTGTCCCGCGTCTGCTGGTGCCTGCTGTTGCTTGCCATTGTTGATCCCCGGGGCTCACGGTCCGTTCACGCCTTCTCGTTAGTTCATCGAGTGACGACCTGTTTCTTGGTTTCGATCGTCACTTAGTTTTCTTTCGAGGACTTTCGGGTGACGATTTCGTCGTTGGTCGATTTTGACCCCAACATACAAGAGTTGTCTTTCAAGGCCTTGACGAGAGCATCCAAGTCAGATTGCCTGATAGTCTCATCCTGGTTGGTCCTTGCTGTGGAATACATTGATGTAGAGGCCATGGCACTTCCTCCACCACTGTTGTTGGAGAACATTGAGCTTGGAGTCACTGGTTCATTTCCATCAGTTGAGAGGTGGGCTCTTGCATCCTGAAAGTGTGGCTCCTTAAACTTGTTTGGCTTGAGATGAGGGTGGAGAATCCAACATTTTTCTTTCTGTTAGGGTATTTTCTGGTACAAGCAATTCCTACTCAGCCTACGGAATGATAGGAAGAAGGAGACAAGTAGTCGTGGTGTTTTCTCCTGCTTCAGTTGTTGATGAACCAGGAGATCCTGCTCTTAAGATACTGCCATATGGGTATGGGATAGTATATGCTGTCTGTAAGACCCGATCCCGGCCAACTAGGCCGCGGTCGACGCCTTACGTCGCTCGGTCCATACACTGACCGAACCTCTAAATTTTTTTCGCCCTTTATTTAAAACATCGCCCATAGGCGAGGGCTAACTCAGATCTAAGCTCAAGACTACCGTAGTCAATTCTTAGCTTAGATCAAATCAACACAGACGCAGCGGAATAACAATTATATCCATTGGTCTACAACCAATCTAGCACTGGTCCGGTCAAATCACCCTAGCCTTGGTTAGTATACACAGCTACCACTAGCTCCAAAGGGTCGATCCTGAACCAGACCAATTCATACAAACCGAGGTTCCATTCCCTAATCCATTCTATCTAGATCTAAGCAACATTGCTAGATCATACCTTGCCACATCCACGGAGCTTTTAGCTCTTTGTCTCAGCTGACTTAGCTTGCTTATACCTGCATAAACTCTTCCCTTGGGTACTTAGTCATTCAGCCAACCATCCCCACGCACTAAGTACCGGGAAGTCTTCAACTGCAAAACGACCTCAAGCAAACATGCTCCAAAATTAATTAAAATTCATGACAAATACTGATAATTCCCCACTAAGAGGAATCCACAATCAGATTGATCAGAACCGGCCTAATTTACATAGAATTTGGCCAAATCCCACTAAACCGGCCATAACTGACCACCATCAAACCGGCCTGATAAATCCAATCAAATCACATGATAAATCATGATAAATCCCCACTAAGAGAAATCCATGGTCGGATCCCATCAATTCCATCCAGAACTATGAGATCCAGACCTAGCTGCCCAACCAAGGCCATGGAGAGTTCCACTGAACCGGCCAAGGCCTGGTTTAGTACCACCATGTCTCAGGCGTGTGCTTCCCTGTAACCAAGTCCTTTGATGGACTAACAAGGCCCATCAAATCCTAAGTCAATCAACCAATCACCCCACATGACTCAGAACTGATGAGTCTTCACACTTCCTAACCGGCCATGGAACCATGTCCCAATGAACCCGATCAGTCTAGCTCATATAACCGCTGCATCCTTTGATCACTTAGCTCAGACACCTTGATCCATCAACCAAGGATAAGGTCGTCCATCCTTGCCCATGATCAGATCACACACGGCCTTCCTTGTATAAACACACCCAGCACAATACTTGTGGTCTACACCACCTAGTATTGGCTATACTCTTCCTCATGGCTCTTAGCCAATCATTCACACCTAGCTTACCAACACCAAGGCTGATAACTAGCATGTCTTAATTTCACTATATCATAGTGACACGTCCTGGATTCATAGTGAATGCAAGACCACAGATCCGGTTCACCCATGATCCACCATAAATCACTAACCGATGTGTGGCTTCTAACCATCATCCCACATGGATGAATTAGATCAACTAAGATCCACCCTTTCCTCACAGTCCTGTATCCCTACAATACATCACAATATCTGGTCTCCAAGGGCGTGCCATACTTGGCCTCATTCGCACCTCAAGAGACATAAACATAAACCAGAAAGTAATCATAAGCATGTTACCTCATCAATGATGATTGTAGATCTTGTGTCATCCTTTATGAGGGACGACCATACTCCTCTTGATCACACTTCCATCAATCCTTATCATATACTTCCAGTAATGATAAGATTCATTCAATGGTCGTGCTCCCTTTATACCATGGAACTCCCATGGAACCAGTTTCTGCACTGCATCCACCTTTGAGGCTGTGTTGGCCTTTGGGAGTGGAGTCCGGCCTTCTCCCTTCTCCTCTGACCATTTGCGTGTGTTCCCAGGACACAGAGGAAGCCTTTGATGTGTTCATCCATGATCAAACACCACCCAAAGGTCGTGCATCACTTCCCCTTCAGTGTCCAAGAAACTGCCTTTCTACACACATCTGCCTTCAAGGCTGTCTCAGCCCTTAGAAGTTAGATCCGGCCTCCTATCTTCTCTCCAGGCTATTTGCGTGTCTTCTATGGATGTAGAGGAAGCCCAGGGCATGGCAAACAATAATCAAAACTCACCAGAGGGTCTTTCTCAACCCTCTTGATTGCCCTCAAACCTGCCCTTTGCTGCCTTCACTCTCTCTCTTTTCTCTGGAAGTTGTCTGAGTTTTCTGTCTTATTCCCTCAATATTTTCGACAGAGACAAGGAAAATAGAAGGAAAATCGATCCCCAACCGTCCATAACCGCCTGGGAGGCAGTTACCAAGTCCTTAGATCTAAAAGGGCAGTTTCTCCTTTCTCCGCCCGTAACGCCTTTGGCAGTTTCTTTCTTTTCTTCCTTTCCACAAAATCGTCCACTGAGCCTTAGCTCACACTCCTGGAAGCTTGCCAACTCCCTGGTCCATGCCTAAGACAAACCACCTTGCACCCGGACCATCGGCTCACCCAGAATCGCCTGACCCGACCACACTGGTCCGACCAGAACACTTCCTCCAACTGAGTTGAGCTGAATACCAACTGCTCCCAGCTGAGTGAGCTAGTCCTCCAGCTCCTGTGAGCTGATCACACTTAGGTGAGCTATCTTCCAGCTGCACCTAGCTGATCGAGCTTGATCCAGACCTCGCCCAGCTCCCGGATCACTCGCCCAGCTCCTTTACACTTGTTTCTTTCACATCCTAGTTAAGTCTCAGCTTCCGATGCCCTTAACCTTCCTTATTGGACCATGATACGCTTGTCTCAAGGTCTTACGACCTGACTGGTGCGTCTCCTCGCACCATGGTCCGTCCGACGATCCTATCTAGGATCGGGACATGACAAGTCTCCCCACTTAGGATGGATTCGTCCTCAATCCAGTGGTGCTGACGTCTTGTCTCATGACAAAGGTTCCAACCGAACTCTTTGCATTCAGAACATGGAGCATGCTCGATTGGTTCTCCCTAACCAATTTGTTGCATCTCCCTCCTTGTTCCTTCTCACTGACCACATATTGATCATCATAAATACAGTCTCCCCACTTGATAGAGATTTAACCCAAAATCTTATCAAGTGGTCCATCCTTTGGTCCATCAAGCACCCATACAAGGACATGACTTGTGTCACTGGCCCAACTCTCCAGGTTGCGGTTCTAGTAAACACCAAGTCTATTACTCTCTGACCCTAGTCCACGACTAGATCATATTCAGTTCTTAAGAACATACTGCGTAACCGGCCTTAGTAGATCTACCCAATCTCCAAGCCACTCGATGTACCAGTC
Source organism: Brassica nigra (assembly GCA_016432835.1). Lineage (NCBI taxonomy): Eukaryota > Viridiplantae > Streptophyta > Magnoliopsida > Brassicales > Brassicaceae > Brassica > Brassica nigra. The sequence continues at coordinate 41,682,042 of CM028247.1, forward strand.
AAGTCTTAAGAACTTGTTCCAATCTTTAGGCTTCTCGTTCTACCACGAGTCCTAACAGATTGTTCAGTTTACGTAAGTCCTTCCCGGACACCAAGGTTTATGATTCCAGCCACAAAATACTGGATCATTCCTTAACCAGCCACAGCCTTTCCCAGCTTGCGATCTTAGTCTCTACAAGACTAAACCGCCAACTTAACTTCTGTCCATCACTGAACTTTGTTATATTTTGATCCTGATCCATTTAGGATGTGATCATATTCGTGTCCTGGTCCACTTAGGGACTCGACCGTGCATTCCGACCATAGGTCCATCTCCGAGTAGGTCGTGTCCTGATCCTCGCCCTTACCGGACTTGATCATATTACGGTTCTGGTCCACTCCAGGACTCAACCATATCAATCAATACACAGCCTGAAGCTACCATCTTTCTGTTTCACAAAAAGAACTGGTGCTTCCCAAGGAAATACACTATGGCGTATGAAACCCTTATCAAGAAACTCCTCAAGTTGCTACTTTACTCAGCCATTTCAGCTGGTGCCATACGATCGGACTTTTGGACATTGGGGCCGTTCCAGGTTTTGTTCGATCATGAACGGGTCAGCCCTGCCAGGGGACACCTGCAGCGCCAAACACATCCTTGAACTCATGAACCAACGGTATCCCATCCGGCCACCACCCCTACGACCTCATTAGTGTAAATGGTAGCCAATAAGGCCTCACAACCATTTCCAAGCATCCTTTCCACGGAATTGCTGAAACCACTAAACAACAAGAGGTCGGCTTAATACCTTGGTACCTGATCGGGGGTCCAAACTCATTCTCAAGCTGCACCATTCAACGGTGACAATCAAGAGTTGCCCGATTCTTTCCAAATCAGTCCATGCCTAAGATCATCTCATGATTCTTTAGAGGACAATAATCAGATCTACAGGCATCGGCCTGTCCAAGATCACAATCAGATCTACAGGCATCGGCCTGTCCAAGATCACAATCAGATCTACAGGCAAAGCCTGTCCAAGATCACAATCAGATCTGCAGGCATCGTCCTGTCCAAGATCACAATCAGATCTACAAGGATCGGCCTGTCCAAGATCACAATCAGATCTACAGGCATCGGCCTGTCCAAGATCACAATCAGATCTACAGGCATCGGCCTGTCCAATATCACAGTCAGATCTACAGGCATCGGCCTGTCCAAGATCACATCAGATCTACAGGCATCGGCCTGTCCAAGATCATCAATCAGATCTACAGGCATCGGCCTGTCCAAGATCACAATCAGATCTACAGGCATCGGCCTGTCCAAGATCACAGTCAGATCTAGGCATCGGCCTGTCCAAGATCACAGTCAGATCTACAGGCATCGGCCTGTCCAAGATCATCAATCAGATCTACAGGCATCGGCCTGTCCAAGATCATCACTGGAATGTATTTAACCAGATCTAGTGAGTTCATAATCTACCCTCCGCCACACTCACTTTGTCGACCATTCCAGATTCCAAACCGAACATACCCTTTTCGATCATATCTGGACTCACAAAACCATGTGTAGTTCCAGCATCAAAAGTGTGTGTGTTTGACACCACCGATCATTAAGTACCTAGATGAGTAGGATCTTAGTTTGATTACACATTTGGAAAATGTCCCATACCATTCTCCAAAGTGTCACACTTCGTGAACGCCCCATACCATTCACAAGAGTGTTTATAATATACTTCAATCCCCATCACACTAAGCAACTTAACATCGTGTTCTCCCATTCAACTCGATCTAAGGAATCCTACTTTGACTTATACCGAGTCCAAGCTGATCCATCTGATCACAAGCTACTCACACCAGCCTGTAGTGTCTCCCTTATTCAACATGAACACCGATATGCTCATTTGTTTTGAACGGCCACCAAGGAAAACACTAACCCCAAGAGAGTGCTGCGTTTCTTTCAACCTAAGCCACTCTCTGGTCAATGTTACTTCCCTGGTCCAGGTCGTCCATACAAAGATCTTGCATTGCGTCCATCATCCAATCCGTCTATTACTTCCAAATAACTAGATAACTAACCTTCCTGTTTCCAGGGTCTTGCCCTTGGAGAGTGCATCTTAGCTAAGCCAGCTCATCTTGGAACTTCCCCGTTCACAAGCATGAAACCACAACCTAACATCAACTCTCACTTGGCTCACCACAGCTAAGGTTCCAAGTCATCTCAGTTTTCAGAAATAATTTCGGTTTGGAACTCAACATCTTTGAGCACTGTCTTAACAGGATCAAGCATGCTCGATACCAACTTGTAAGACCGATCCCGCCAACTAGGCCGGTCGGTTACGCCGCCGGTCCATACACTGACCGAACCTCTAAATTTTTTGCCCTTTATTTAAAACATCGCCCATAGGCGAGGCTAACTCAGATCTAAGCTCAAGACTACCGTAGTCAATTCTTAGCTTAGATCAAATCAACACTGACGCGGAATAACAATTATATCCATTGGTCTACAACCAATCTAGCACTGGTCGGTCAAATCACCCTAGCCTTGGTTAGTATACACAGCTACCACTAGCTCCAAAGGGTCGATCCTGAACCAGACCAATTCATACAAACCGAGGTTCCATTCCCTAATCCATTCTATCTAGATCTAAGCAACATTGCTAGATCATACCTTTGCCACATCCACGGAGCTTTTAGCTCTTTGTCTCAGCTGACTTAGCTTGCTTATACCTGCATAAACTCTTCCCTTGGGTACTTAGTCATTCAGCCAACCATCCCCACGGACTAAGTACCGGAAGTCTTCATGCAAAACGACCTCAAGCAAACATGCTCCAAAATTAATTAAAATTCATGACAAATACTGATAATTCCCCACTAAGAGGAATCCACAATCAGATTGATCAGAACCGGCCTAATTTACATAGAATTTGGCCAAATCCCACTAAACCGCCATAACTGACCACCATCAAACCGCCTGATAAATCCAATCAAATCACATGATAAATCATGATAAATCACTAAGAGGAATCCATGGTCGGATCCCATCAATTCCATCCAGAACTATGAGATCAGACCTAGCTGCCCAACCAAGGCCATGGAGAGTTCCACTGAACCGCCAAGGCCTGGTTTAGTACCACCATGTCTCAGGCGTGTGCTTCCTGTAACCAAGTCCTTTGATGGACTAACAAGGCCCATCAAATCCTAAGTCAATCAACCAACCACCCCACATGACTCAGAACTGATGAGTCTTCACACTTCCTAGCCGCCATGGAACCATGTCCCAATGAACCCGATCAGTCTAGCTCATATAACGGTGCATCCTTTGATCACTTAGCTCAGACACCTTGATCCATCAACCAAGGATAAGGTCGTCCATCCTTGCCCATGATCAGATCACACACGGCCTTCCTTGTATAACACACCCAGCACAATACTTGTGGTCTACACCACCTAGTATTGGCTATACTCTTCCTCATGGCTCTTAGCCAATCATTCACACCTAGCTTACCAACACCAAGGCTGATAACTAGCATGTCTTAATTTCACTATATCATAGTGACACGTCCTGGATTCATAGAGAATGCAAGACCACAGATCCGTTCACCCATGATCCACCATAAATCACTAACCGATGTGTGGCTTCTAACCATCATCCCACATGGATGAATTAGATCAACTAAGATCCACCCTTTCCTCACAGTCCTGTATCCCTACAATACATCACAATATCTGGTCTCCAAGGGCGTGCCATACTTGGCCTCATTCGCACCTCAAGAGACATAAACATAAACCAGAAAGTAATCATAAGCATGTTACCTCATCAATGATGATTGTAGATCTTGTGTCATCCTTTATGAGGGACGACCATACTCCTCTTGATCACACTTCCATCAATCCTTATCATATACTTCCAGTAATGATAAGATTCATTCAATGGTCGTGCTCCCTTTTATACCATGGAACTCCCATGGAACCAGTTTCTGCTGCATCCACCTTTGAGGCTGTGTTGGCCTTTGGGAGTGGAGTCCGGCCTTCTCCCTTCTCCTCTGACCATTTGCGTGTGTTCCCAGGACACAGAGGAAGCCTTTGATGTGTTCATCCATGATCAAACACCACCCAAAGGTCGTGCATCACTTCCCCTTCAGTGTCCAAGAAACTGCCTTTCTACACACATCTGCCTTCAAGGCTGTCTCAGCCCTTAGAAGTTAGATCCGGCCTCCTATCTTCTCTCCAGGCTATTTGTGTGTCTTCTATGGATGTAGAGGAAGCCCAGGGCATGGCAAACAATAATCAAAACTCACCAGAGGGTCTTTCTCAATTCCCTCTTGATTGCCCTCAAACCTGCCCTTTGCTGCCTTCACATCTCTCTCTTTTCTCTGGAAGTTGTCTGAGTTTTCTGTCTTATTCCCTCAATATTTTCGACAGAGACAAGGAAAATAGAAGGAAAATCGATCCCCAACCGTCCATAACCGCCTGGGAGGCAGTTACCAAGTCCTTAGATCCAAAGGGCAGTTTCTCCCTTTCTCAACCGCGTAACAGCCCTTTGGCAGTTTCTTTCTTTTCTTCCTTTCCACAAAATCGTCCACTGAGCCTTAGCTCACACTCCTGGAAGCTTGCCAACTCCTGGTCCATGCCTAAGACAAACCACCTTACACCCGGACCATCGGCTCACCCGTAACCGCCTGACCCGACCACACTGGTCGGACCAGAACACTTCCTCCAACTGAGTTGAGCTGAATACCAACTGCTTCCAGCTGAGTGAGCTAGTCCTCCAGCTCCTGTGAGCTGATCACACTTAGGTGAGCTATCTTCCAGCTGCACCTAGCTGATCGAGCTTGATCCAGACCTCGTCCAGCTCCCGGATCACTCGTCCAGCTCCTTTACACTTGTTTCTTTCACATCCTAGTTAAGTCTCAGCTTCCGATGCCCTTAACCTTCCTTATTGGACTATGATACGCTTGTCTCAAGGTCTTACGACCTGACTGGTGCGTCTCCTCGCACCATGGTCCGTCCGGACGATCCTATCTAGGATCGGGGACATGACACTGTCCGTGCCTTAGTAGCAGCAGGGGGTATTGGTCGTTAGGCAGGAGCTGCCTGTTTCCATGGAAGATCGCAATGCCTGTAGGGAAGGCCGCAGGGCCTTCATACGGTATAGTCGATGATTCCTGCACCAGGATGGTAATTCCAGCTGCCAATGATGTCATCTAGCTTGTCTAGACGTGGAACCATGGAAGATTTTTGGGATTTATAGCTGCATCCCACAGTGGGGATTGCCTACGTACCCCTCGGAAGGGGATCAAGCCGTTCGTAGTTCATGTATTGGAGGCGTGTTGCCTAGATGAAGGCATGTATCTAGATGAAAGCACGTAGCCTGATGGAGGTGCGTAGCCTAGATGGAGGCACATAGCCTTGGGAGAACGTGGCTCTGTAGATGATAAGAGTCATCTATTCTTGAGGGATAACGGAACAGATGGTAGATTCGTCGAGGTGTGCTGCGGTGAGCATGGAGCTTCGATATGCTTCGGGAACATGATGTGTTCCTGTTGATAGGAAGGAGAACATGACATGAGTTCATAAGTTCAGTTGCAGACGTGCTGTAGCAAGAAAATAACTTAGGTTGGTTGAGAGTAATGGAAGGGATTCGCTGGTTGTTGAGTATGTCAGAAAAGAAGGTCTTCTAGGCATGGATTCTTGCCTTGGCTGCTATGGAGATGATGAGCTATGAGGATGAACGTGTTCACCTCTCTTTTAGGGTTTATGAACCCTGTATTTATAGTAGAAGTCGTGCCTCCTCTTTAGGATTTGGAAATATTCATTATATCCTTAGATAATAGAATATTTCTATTTTTCTTAAAGGCGGCCATATGTATTGGAATACTTCCTCTTTCTTCTCTTGAATTTAAGGAGATTCGACCATATCAAGATAAATGTGAATGTTTACATTTATCTTGAAGTTTTCCTTTTTACTCGGAGGCAGGAGGAATTATCTGACCCGAATCGAAGCGGGCAGGGACCGGAGCGGGCAGGAACCTTGGCAGGGGTCGGAACACGAAGCCGGAAGCTGGTGAAATCTCCTCATGGATTATTTTTCCCCAACAGTTTGCCCCTTATTTTCTGGCCGTGTTTGAAGGCAGGAAATAGTATGACTTTCTCCATAGGACTTTATGAGTTGCACCATAGTATCAAGTTACCTGATTAATTCGGAACACGATGTCGGCTCGTCTACTAAAGAAGATGCCAAATCCTGAGCCACCAAACTATCTTGTCGCTAGTGCTCAGATGTACTTGCGCATGATCTGAAAGGTTTCATAGCCTGATTGGAGATGTATGACCTGGAGAATGGACAGTAACCCTTTATCCAACACAATCCGTGGTCGGATCAAGTAGTATATTCGTCGGTACACCCTATAGGCATGATGTCGCGGCTTGGCCCAATGTAGATAGACTTTCAGGCATGCTTCAATGGGTATGTGTTTAGTCTAAGTGAGGATGGTTGATATCACTCAAATTACCCTAAGGAGTGACTTTACTCTTTCAAACAAGAGGTTCAGTTGTAGTACTTAGGGATCGAATCCAGAGAGCTAGTGTACAAATAAGATGCCATCTTAGTGACTATGCTAGGTTGAAAATTGTTTAAAGTAAATTTCAGGTTTGCTGGGTAATGACAAGATTACTCAGTTGAAAGGATTTGGTTTTAAAGCAATAAAGAAAAGAAATTAGATTCGGGTAAGTATTCAGAATTGGGATTATAATTACTATAAAGGCTAACAAGTTGCTTGCATGATATCTTAGAGCTCAACACTTATTAAATGAATCCATCAGCTCTCGCATTATTTAGACTATCTATTACTTAGATGCTAAATGGTGTTTGCGGTCAGCTATCTTTGACAGTATCGATCGATGGTTCGATAGGAATATCGTCGATACACCTCTAGCTACGTCGATCGATTACTCTATAGGAGTATCGATCGATATGGCTCTAAGCAAGCTTTATGCGCGAGTTGATACAATGCTCACCATGATCTTAGATCAGCTTTCGCATGTCTCAAGAGGGTCATAGCATGTTTAGGATGTTATCAGGTTTTGCATGTAATAAACAATGCAATCCAAGTTCATGTTCTAGGTAGCTAAGCTAGAAAAAGCTTTATGAACAATCCTAACAATAAATATCACAACTATAGCAATTATAGGCTGGGGCTAATCCCTCATATCCTATTTAAACCCTAAATCTAACAAACGAATCTACTCAGACATGGCTAAGTAGTTCATAGCAACAAGATAATAATAGGAGTTCATAGATCTATTAGAGGGTGAACACTTAGGTTCCAATCACAAATATCTTTGGATCTCTCCTCTAGATTTAGAATCCTATAACCTTTGTTAAAACAAATAAAGAACTGAATAGAACTTTATTGAGAACTTGCAAAGTAATGAAAACAGTAAAGAATTAGGTAGAAGAAGGAGGTAAAACCCTCTAAAAAACAGAAACTGTTGAAACTCTTAAAACTATCTTGACTTATTGGTGCCAGAACACTTAGGCACATATAAATATGAATTCATTAGGTTAAAAACTCGCCAGGGGCAATCTTGTAAAATGTGATGTCTTGAGCTTCAAGTTCGGCCAGGTCCAACTTGTTTCTCTGCCGCCTCAGTATCGATCGATAGTACAGGGTGTACATCGATCGATTATGATCTCGATGTATCGTCCTTCGGCTAATGTGTGTCGATCGATAGCACAGAGTGTGCATCGATCGATGTGTAACTCTGGTGTCGACCTCTGGTCTTGATCACGGGTGAACTCTTCTTTAACTCCAAAAAGGCACCTTAAACATCACTTTTCTCCAAAATGCTCCTGAACATGAAAACATACCTAATAGACTACATAACATAGATAATAGTAGTAAAACACTCATATACCATGGGTAAAAGCGGGTAAAATCCATGGTATATCAACTCCCCAGACATAACCTTTTGCTTGTCCTCAAGCAAACACATAGCAGACTTTAATGAAAGAGGTTTTGAAAGCGGGGACTCAATCAAATTCAAACTTAGAATCATAACCTCTACTTTGTTGCAAACCACATCTAGAGTCATCAATCGAAGCACATTATGCAATATCCTAATCAAACAACCTTGATCATCTAGCCAACAACTTAGCAATCATGTCTGACTAACCCCTCTACTGATTTCATTTCTGTACATAAAAATAAAAGTGCAGGCTTTACCTTGGGAGTATCGATCACAGGATGCAAGGTTGCTCAAACAAGTATCTGGACCTGCAGGTAAAATTAGTTCCTATCCTCTCTCTATTATTTCTCTCCTAGTCAAGTCTTCTTTCATTTGCAAGACATAGACCAAGATTGGACAGGCTTCCATGAATCAAGCCTTAATGGTTGCAGCCACCAAGTCCTGTTCACTTCTTTTTGACCTATATCCTAGGATTCTTTGCGAAGCAAGTTTTGAAGGGGGTAACCACCAAGCCCTGTTCGAACCCTTTACCTATAGAACTCTTATGAATCAAGTCTTGAGGGGTAACCGCCAAGCCCTGTTCAATTCCTTCCTAATTAATAACTAACTAGTCCTAGAACATATATTTAAGCTAATTTTCGAATTTTTTTTTTAACTGAATAAAATTAAATCTAAATTCGAAAATAAGAGAGAGAGGGTGATAAAACTATCTACACAAGGCCTTACCTTCAAAACTTGTTTGAAGCATCCGATCCCATGTATACCAAGCCCTAAGACAAGCAGAGAATGTCAGGTTAGGTTGGAAATCAGCTTTGGTTCCTCCAGACAATCAATGAAAGCGTTGTCATAGCTGATAGGTGATCAACTTTAGCATCTATAGTACATTCTGCATCAACAAATCTAAGAATGGTGCCTAAAAGATTGGTTAGATAAAAAGTAAAAATTTAAATTATCATTATCCCTTTCTTGACTCAATAAAAACCATTTTGAAAACATTTTAGATGAAATCAAAAGGTAAACAACATCAGTAATCATCCCCCCAGACTTAAATCATACACTGTCCCTAGTGTATAACCAGTCGATGAAGGCATAAGCAATAATAAATACACTGATATAGAAAAGTTAGAGCCATATACCTGACCGTGATGCGTATCGATCGATGTTGAGTCGCCTTCGTCGATCGCTATTGTTTGGTTCATGTCGATCTATATCGAAGTGTCACGTCGGTCAATTTCGTGGTAATCGCCTAATCGTAACTGCAAAAAAAACAAATACGAAAAATAAAATCCTAAAAATAAAAACTAAATGAAAAATTACCTAACAGTGGGTTGCCTCCCACTCAGCGCTTTGAATATAGTCATCTAGCTTGACTTTGTATGAAATAAGCTATTGAGATGAAGTCCAGGTACTTGTTGGAAGACAAGTATCCTCTGTATCCTTTTTGTGGCTTCATATTCTCTGGTTCGTTTCTTCTTAATCTCAATCAACTCATCATTGATCCTTTGAATCCTTTCTTCATGTCCTTCAATGCTGAGCTCGTGCCATCCTAATTTATCGTAGGCATGTTCTGAATGATCACTGAGCTCCGCTTGCATTGAATCAAGGCGTTGGATCATTTTGTCGTGGATGGAGCTGGTATCGATCGATTCCTTTGTTGAAATGTCGGTCGATGGCTGTTGAAGTCCGTCGATCGATGCGCTGGTTGTTATGTCGAACGATGCTAAGGGTGCAGGTCTGCTCGCAAGCTGCCTCTGAATGGCTCTGATATTTTTCTGCATCCCTTCTATGCTAGATTCCATGCTTCCAACCTCGTTAATAAGCGGGAAATACGTCTGCTCTAGTCGTCTGTCTTGTGAATCATCCACGCTTGTGATTGCCGTGTAGACTTCATCAGCTAACTTATCCAAATCAGCTCCGGTGCAGATCTCTGAAGTCTGTATATCGATCGATGCAACATGTTGTTCATCGGTCAATTTTTGCTTCTGCAAATTCTCGTGAAGCTTCTCGGCAAAGAGCTTCATCTGGCCATCGATTTCAGTCAATCGCCTATCGATCGAAGTTAGGTTGAGCTCATCGATCGATGCAATTGATGCAGCCTGATAATCGAGTTGACGTTGGAACTTCTCAGCCTCCTGTTGCATAGTATCCATGCGTAGTGCTAGTTCCTCCACTTCTTTGTCTACTAAGAAGTGTATATCAGCAAGTTTCCTCTCAGCTGCTTTCAGACGAGTCAATCCTCCAAAATGATTGCAAGGTGCCGCGGGGTTCATATCTGCACGTGCCTCATTGATTAGGCGGATAGATCTCTTCATCTCTTCGTTGCAGATGCTTAGGTCCCCTAGGTTGTGAAAGATAAGTTCACAGGTCTTGGTGAGTTTGCTGCTGAGACGAGCTTCTGCTTTCTTCAATTCCTTTCAGATTTCTCTAATAGACTCATCGACCTCATGTTTTGAGTAGGTGGTCCATGATGCAGGCTTCGTATCGATCGATGTGGATGTAACTCCGTCGATCGATATTGAACTTGTCTGGCTAAGGTTCTGCGCGTTGCAAAGATCTTCAAATTCCAGCTCAAGACGTTGGACCTTCTTGAATAATCCCTGGTCTGCACTGAACATCCATTTCATCTCACTACGAAGCTTGTCTGTGGCTTCCTCTAGACTCTTTTCCATGGAGAGCTTTTCCCATTTGCGTTCTCCAAGTAGACCAGTGAACATCTCGTTGATCTCGTCCTTGGTGTATATTTCTTGCACCAATTTTCTTCTTGTGAATGAACTAGCATGCTCTGGTAGACAGATGTAAGAGTGCTCGTCCATTGAAGTTCTTTGAAGCAGTTTCTTGATGTCGTCTTTAGAAACTCTGACGGCGTCACCATATATTCCTCTAGCAAACCCTTTCTCGTCTCTGTAGACCCCATACTCATCTCTCTGCTCCCAAAAGAATTTTTAAACTCCATATCGAAAGGCTCTCTTTCCGAATTCAGGACACCTATCGATCGATGCCATACACTCAGTATCGACCGATTTCCGTTGAAAATCTGGGTCCTTTGTGTTGAGATGACTATCCTCAGCTTCCTTTGGCCCGGCTGTTGTGTCTGCTTCCTGGTGCTGATGATGGTGGTCTGGTCCGTAGCGTTGTGGCTGGAATAGGTTTTGGGATCCGTTGGTTAACTGTAGGACGTCTGCAATGTCCTCTCTGAATATGTGGAGTGTTCGTCCATCCATTGAGCGTGCAAAACCTTGTGAATCCTTGAAAATACCAAACTCATCCGGGATTAGATTACAGAAATTAAGTACATTTGAATTTGTTACCTGGGATGGTTGGATGCATGTATCGGTCGATGGCACTGGTTCTGAATCGGTCGATGGTTGTTCAGGCCTATCGGTCGATTGTGTTGGTGCCGTGTCGATCGATGAGACTTCCTCGGGTTGGGTGATGTATATTGGTGTGGCGGTCTCGACCGCAAAGCTCGTGACTGGTAATCGCTGCCCAGCTCGATTGAGTAGTCTCCTCGCTTGTTGTTGATTGTGTAGTCGAATAGTGCGAGGCAAGTAGTATCGATCGATGGGGAGAAGGCCGTTGATCGATGTCGTGATTCTGGGGTTGTGGTGGAGAAGTCGATCTTCATCTTCTCGAATGTTGTGATACTCTATAGCTCTCTCCTCCTCGTAATCATCGATATACTCCTCAATGTGAGTAGTATTTGCAGCATGTGGTGGGGTGTAGTAGTCGTTCTCCCACTCGTTTACTTCGAAATCACCATCTGGAAACTCCTCTTCGATCTGATTGAATAGTGAATCGATCGATGTCCATGTGTGACTATCGATCGATGTCAGTTCACCAGAGATGATCGATGAGACAATACTACTATCGATCGATTCTGAGGTCTCTGTCTCGTATGCGCCTTGTGAATTGTATTCATCTCCACAATAGCAAACATCTACAAGGTCCGAGCCGTCTTGGATCTTCTTAGGGACCTTGATGACTCGTACTGGATCATAGTAGACCGTAGGATTGATCAGGGTTAGGCACAGTTTGTTTGTTTGAAGGTTGCAGACCGCTCTAACTGTGGCTAGGAAGGCTCTTCCAAGTAGCAAAGAAGTGTGTAGGGTTACCTTGACATCCAAGACATGGAAGTCTACTGGAATTAGGGCTTCTCCTATGGCAACTTCAAGGTTTCTCACAATTCCTTCAGAGTTCTGCTGAGAACAATCCACAAAGATGAACGATTCTTCAGTAGGCTCTATCTTCAGACCTAGATGGTCTGCTATCACCTTGGGTAGGATGCTAACTCCAGATCCTGTGTCACATAGGGCACGTGGGAAGTTGATCCCATGTACTGAGCAAGGAACAACAAACTTCCATGGATCACCCTTCTGCTCAAGTTTGATCCTCTTCTTCATACTTTCTCTGACTTGGTTGAACATTCTCTTGATGTTTTCTTCTGTCTCCTTAGTTTCTCTGAAAAACATCCACAATCTGTGTGAAAAGTAGGCTTCTTCAAAGGGTTTCTCTGTAGGTATCCTTAGAACTCTCTTTCTGAAACTTGCCAACTCCTTCTCATTAACTCCTCTTTTAAGGTGTTTAGGAACCTTCTCTTTCCTTTTTTCTGAGAACTCTGCCATCTTTTTCCTTTTCTATCTCCATTGGATCAATAATATCCGTGGGCTTCTTTAATATGGCAGGTTGCTGGGTTTCTGGAAGGTTTAGACTGCTCCCCGAGTGCATTTAGTCGTGCAACATCTATCTTGGGAAGTTGCACTCGGCGTGTGATAACTGAAGATCGATCGACAGGTTCTCGAGTGTGTCGATCTATTTCATTATCCTTCGGTCGATCGATGAGACGATTATCCTGTCGGTCGATGTTGTAAGGGCTGGGCGGATGTGGGTGCTTTGCTGCGAACTCCTCGTGAGTAAGCATTTTCACGGCGTTGCACTCATGAGTGAATTCTTCAAGATCCATCGCTCGATGCTCGTCTGAGTCCATCGATCGACTGGTGTTGGCGTACATCGATCGATGTTCATGTGCTGACATCGATCGATGTTCATGTTCTGACATCGGTCGATTCCAGTGGTTGCCGCCAATACTCATGGAATTTTTGATCTGGAAGTCTCCCTCTTGCAGCTTCTCTTGCTTAACCACTCTCAAAAAATCATCTTCTATGATAGCATTGATGTTGTGGCATGTTGCTTCTTCTCCAGTCCCTTTTCCTAAAGCTTCCTGCTTCTTAACATCTTCTCCTGTCCTAATCATTTGAGTCTCTAATTTCTTCACATGAGTACTCAAAGCATCAAGCTTTGTGTTCAAAGTGGTGTAGACAGCGTCGATCTTTCCATTGAAGTTCACCTCTAACTGCTGCTGGCTTTCAAGAACTTTGCTGAGCATGTCTTCTAGCTTTCCTTCTGGGGTTGGTGTGGGTGGCTTCATGTAAGATGAGTTTCCATAACTCCTGTTGTTGTTGGGGTTGCTGCTGTTGAAATTGATTCTCTGTCCTGAGAAGTTTCTATTTCCTTGGTTTCCAGATCTCTGAAATCCGGTTCTACTGATCCAGTTGACTTCTGCTTCCATGTAATCATCTTCTTCATCAGCTTCTGCATCCTCCACTGAGCAGATTTGCTTGTTTAGCAGCTTCTGAACATTGTCAAGTGTAGCTTATACCTCATTTATCTGTTCCTTTCCTAGGAGCGGCAGATCTTGCTCTTACAATGTTCTTCGTGCTGTTGCTGGATGCTAGGTTGTCTATTAGCTTCACAGCATCTTCAGGATTCCTTGTGGTGAAGTTGCCTTCACTCGCAGTGTCTAGAGCCATCTGATATTTTAGTGTGATGCCTCTGAAGAAAGTGCAAAGTAGTTGTACCTTGTTGAATCCATGGTGTGGACAATCTCGCTGGTAAGACTTGAATCTGATCCGGTATCCTTGAATGACTCTCAGGCTTCGGTTGAATGTGGCAATTTTCCTCCTCAAGTCTTCAGCAGCATCATCAAAAAAGTTATGCAAGAATGCGTTTTGATGTCGCTCAGGATGTAAGAGATCTGGTGGTAGCTGCTTAAGCCTGTAAAGCTTCTCGGATAAAGAGTGTTTGAAGAGCTTACAGAAGGTAGTCCACAGGGACTCCATTGGCTTTGATAGCAGATATGAGATCCTCGAACCTCTCGGATGGTCCATGGGATGCTCATTGGACAGCCCATGGGTATCTGTCCCACAAGGGTGTAGTACTGCGGCTTGAGCTCGAAATCGCTTCTCGGAATAGCAGGGGGACGAATGGCTGATATGTTGGTGTAGAACTGATCTGGACGGTTGTAGTCAGCTAGTGTTCGAGCTGCCTCTCCTACAGGTTGAACAGCTCCTGTAGGTGCAGTTTCTGGCTCAAGGATTACTTCATTCTGAGCATTTAGTTTCTGACATGCTTCATTACGAAGGTGACCTTCTTGGTCACGCAAGTCTCCATTCTCAACTCGTATGAGAATAATAGGCGCAACCATGACTCGCGGAACAGTATCGATCGATATAAGGTTAGGTGTATCGATCGATGTTGGATGAAAGGTGTCGGTCGACGGTGAAGTAGTGTCGGTCGACAGGAGGGTGCGAGTATTAGTCGACGAAGACGGTGTCTCGGTCGGCAGGGGTGCGTCGGTATTGGTCGACAGACAGTTGATGGTGTCGATCGATGTGGAACGAATTTCCTTGCGGATTGAACGTTCCAGGCTAGCAGGGTCTTCTGAGAACAAAAGCTGAGATTCCTTGTTGCTTCTGGTACTGGTGGGCATGTACCTGAAAGGACAAGAAAAAATTTTGTGTCAGAAAACAAATCAAAATAAAAAAATAACCTAGACCTAATTAGATTAGATCCTATTGTATCAAAGCTCTCCGGCAACGGCGCCAAATTTGATATCACTCAAATTACCCTAAGGAGTGACTTTACTCTCTCAAACAAGAGGTTCAGTTGTAGTACTTAGGGATCGAATCCACATAGAGCTAGTGTACAAATAAGATGCAATCTTAGTGACTATGCTAGGTTGAAAATGGTTTAAAGTAAATTGCAGGTTTGCTGGGTAATGACAAGATTACTCAGTTGAAATGATTTGGTTTTAAAGCAATAAAGAAAAGAAATTAGATTCAGGGTAAGTATTCAGGAATTCAGGATTATAATTACTATAAAGGCTAACAAGTTGCTTGCATGATATGTCAGAGCTCAACACTTATTAAATGAATCCATCAGCTCTCGAATTATTTCGACCATTTATTACCTAGATGCTAAATGGTGTTTGCGGTCAGCTATCTTGCTGACAGTATCGATCGATGGTTCGATAGGAATATCGATCGATACACCTCTAGCAGGAGTATTGATCGATACGGCTCTAAGCAAGCTTTATGCGTGAGTTGATACAATGCTCACCATGATCTTAGATCAGCTTTCGCATGTCTCAAGAGGGTCATAGCATGTTTAGGATGTTATCAGGTATTGCATGTAATATACAATGCAATTCAAGTTCATGTTCTAGGTAGCTAAGCTAGAAAAAGCTTTATGAACAATCCTAATAATAAATATCACAACTATAGTAATTATAGGCTGGGGCTAATCCCTCATATCCTATTTAAACCCTAAATCAAACAAATGAATCTACTCAGACATGGCTAAGTAGGTCATAGCAACAAGGTAATAATAAGAGTTCATAGATCTATTAGAGGGTGAACACTTAGGTTCCAATCACAAATATCTTTGGATCTCTTCTCTAGATCTAGAATCCTATAACCTTTGTTAAAATAAATAAAGAACTGAATAGAACTTTATTGAGAACTTGCAAAGTAATGAAACAGAAAGAATTAGGTAGAAGAAGGAGGTAAAACCCTCTAAAAAGAAACTGTTAAAAACTCTTAAAACTATCTTGACTTATTGGTGCCAGAACACTTAGGCACATATAAATATGAGTTCATTAGGTTAAAACTCGCCAGGAGCAATCTTGTAAAATGTGATGTCTTGAGCTTCAAGTTCGGCCAGGTCCAACTTGTTTCTCTGCCGCCTCAGTATCGATCGATAGTACAGGGTGTACATCGATCGATTATGATCTCGATGTATCGTTCTTCGGCTAATGTGTATCGATCGATGGCACAGAGTGTGCATAGATCGATGTGTAACTCTGGTGTCGACCTCTGGTCTTGATCACGGATGAACTCTTCTTTAAGCTCCAAAAGGCACCTAAAACATCACTTTTCTCCAAAATGCTTCTGAACCTGAAAACATACCTAATAGACTCCAAAACATAGATAATAGTAGTAAAAACACTCATATACCATGGGAAAAAGCGGGTAAAATCCATGGTATATCAATGGTCACGTGGATCTAGTTGTATTCTTGACTCCAAATGGCCTGCATATGGGAGTCTTGGTCTTGGAATAGGAGAGAAATTTTCCTAGCAGTTGAGATACAAGGTCCAAAGGCTCGTGGTGCCTTCTTTCATGATTAGGATGCCTCGTCTGTAGGTGGATCAACTGTCTTTGTACATTGAGGGAGTACCCGAGATGCTTGTGCTGCTCCTGGAACTAAACTCGGCCTTGGTTGAGGTAGGATTTCAGTTTGCATTTCTCAAGGACTCTCTAGTTTCATGGATCGTGTGAAGGAATGTATGAGTCGGGATCCATGATTTCCAAGAAGCAAAGTCTTGGCAAGGATAGGAGAACGAAGAGGTTGAATATGACCCGGAGGCTAGAGCTGAGGATCCCCACTGTTGATTCCGTTGGCCTTACTTGCACCTTTTTGACCTTGTAGAGCAATAGTGGACTTTCATTCAGGTCTTCGTGCCGGTCCCCTTATTGCGTTTAGCATACTTGATGCTCCTCGAGGTTTCGATTTTGTAGCTGTAGCTTCTTGCCTTGTCTTAGGATTGTAACTTGACCTCTGGCAGGGGGACATTCAGCATGTATGTCTTGGTACCTGGAGATAACCTAGTTGATTCGGTACTGGAGTAGATATCTTGGACATGTTGTTGGCGGCATGCAGTAGTGTCCATGTTGAATGAAGAAGGTGGAAACATTAGTTGAACTCTGCCATTGATTTTTGGCCACTCTCAACTATGTAATATTGCAACCTGCTATCGGAGGTATGCCACAATCAATGCGGGGATGACCTTGCGTCATGCTTTTCCTGGAACCTGGAGGGTGCTGGGCATGTCTTTGAAGACGTGATTTTTTGTAATCTGGAGGTTGTATGAAGTCTCATCCGAGAATGGAGGCTGGATGAATTTTTCGTCCGAGGGACCTGGTGGTTGGATGAACTTTTTCGTCCAGGGACCTGAAGGCTGGATGGACCTTTCGTCCAGGAACCCGAAGGCTGGATGGACATTTCGTCCAGGGACCTGAAGGCTGGATGGACCTTTCGTCCAGGAACCCGAAGGCTGGATGGACCTTTCGTCCGAGGGACCCGAAGGCTGGATGGACTTTTCGTCCAGGAACCATAAGGCTGTAGGGTGAATCCCTTCTTTAAACGGATAGGTTTAGTTAGATAACCTAGAGGATATCTTAGGACCCTGGGGTCTTGCAACCCGGAGGTTCCTTAGGACCCGGAGGTCTTATAACCCGGAGGTTCTTTAGGACCCGGAGGTCTTATAACCCTGGGTTCTTTAGGACCGGAGGTCTTATAACCTAGAGGTTCTTTAGGATCCGGAGGTATTATAACCCGAGGTTACTCTAGACCTAGAGGCCGTTTTGAACCCGTAGGTTGCATGTAGACCGGAGGTCATTTTGAACCCGGAGGTTACTCTAGATCCGAGGCCGTTTTGAACCTGGAGGTTGCATGTAGACCCGAGGTCGTTTTGAACCGGAGGTTACTCTAGACGCGGGGCCATTTTGAACCTAGAGGTTGCATGTAGACCCAGGTCGTTTTGAACCAGGAGGTTCTTATTAAACCGGAGGTTGTTTTCATCGAGATCGTATTCTGCCCCGTGGGTAGGCCACTACCGATCTCGGATTAAGGATTCGCACTCGCCACGGAGGTTTTGGCCACTCGAGATCATGTAATGCTGCACTCTTCTTTCTGCAGAAAAGCACTCTCAGTTTTATTTGGTGCTGGTGTGGGTCTGGAAGTAGTTTTCCCGTGCCAGACTTGCTACTTTCCACGTCTGGAGAATTAGGGAATATGAAGTGCTCCAAGGGTTTTTTGCACCGTCTACTCCCTGCATCAGCCGTCTGTATCTGATGCAGTACTCTGCAGTTATACATTATGCTCCCCGCATTAGACCCACTCGGGGTTTTCTGTAATACAGGGCCTGTCGCACTAATACGTGTGGTCCCGATGTAAGTTTCTGGCTCGAAGCCCTTACGCAGGGACTGAGGTGTTTTTGAGAGGGTACTAGGGTTAATCAGACCCGTTCCGGTATGTCATACACCCTATGTCGTTTCAGTGGAGATATAGGGTTGGCCAGGATCGGAGGTCCCTTGGGACCTGATCCAGCTCGTGTTCCCCTTGCAATGTACTCGTGGATGTCCCACTTCTATGTAACTGCATAGGTTGGCTCCTGTAAAAACTGAGTTTGGATCACGATGCTGCGATTGTACTTATGCCTCCTGCGTTGTTGCTGGGTGATATACCATGGATTTTACCCGTTTTTGTCCATGGTATATGAGTGTTCTTACTACTATTATCTATGTTTTGGAGTCTATTAGGTATGTTTTCAAGCTCAGGAGCATTTTGGAGAAAATTGATGTTTTAGGTGCTTTTGAAGCTTAAAGAAGAGTTCACCGTGATCAAGACCAGAGGTCGACATCCAGAGTTACACATCGAGCGATGCACACTCTGTGCAATCGATCGACACACATTAGCCGAAGGACGATACATCGAGATCATAATCGATCGATGTACACCCTGTACTATCGATCCATATCGAAGCGGCAGAAGACAAGTTGGACCTGGCCGAACTTGAAGCCCAAGACATCACATTTTACAATATTGCCCAGACGAGTTTTTAACCTAATGAACTCATATTTATATGTGCCTAAGTGTTTTGGCATGGAGACAACGATTTAAGAGTTTTTACAAGTTTCTAACCACCTTTCTACCTTCATCTTCTTCTACTTATTTCTTTTACTGTTTTCATTACTTTGCAAGTTCTCAATAAAGTTCTATTTAGTTCTTTACTTGTTCTTCTTAACAAAGGTTATAGGATTCTAGATCTAGAGGAGAGATCCAAAGAGATTTGTGATTGGAACCTAAGTGTTCACCCTCTAATAGATCTATGAACTCCTATTATTACCTTGTTGCTATGAATTACTTAGCCATGTCTGAGTAGATTAATTTGTTAGATTTAGGGTTTAAATAGGATATGAGGGATTAGCCCCAGCCTATATATGTTTCGGCACGTGGCCTTTATGCAGGACACATGACACAGGACATAGTTTTTTCAGTTCATGTTACCTGGTGTTAGGGATGGAAGCAGGGGTCGGAGCCGGAGCTTCGGAGTTGGAGCTTCTTCATGCGGAAATTTGAATACTGGGTCCTGCTCAGATGAATCTGAAGACCTAGGTCTTGCTTGGAAGTAGGAGTAATATTTTCCCAAATTATTTACTCCCAATTGTTTGCCCCTTATCTTTCAATTTGACGGGTGAAGTCGGGAGATAACCTGTGCAATTTGGTCAACCAGAGTCGCTCTATCTCATGAGGCTTGTCGTGAGCAGGATGTCGCTTCTCCAATGCCCCTTTTCCAGTGTTCTCTTAGGCATGGGTCGTGTTTGAACCTGGGAGAGAGTCGTCTTCCCTGAAGCAGACCAGGGTCTATAGTAGGTATCCGTAGGCGTTGGACCTATCTGGAGATGATATTGCAGAGTTCGGGACCCTTATCTTTTATCTCGGTGGACATCAAGATTTTCTTTCAGGTCCCATGTAGATCTCTCCCAGTGATGTAGGGTTCGATGGAGATAAACTTGCTGACGCTTCAGTGAGCGTTGACATTCGTCTGCTGGATGCAGGCTTCTTAGACCTGTAGCAGGACCTTGGAGGAATGGAGATCTTTTTCTCATTTCCGGTGATGACGAGTTCGTTTCTTGGTGTAAGGCTTTGGTGGAACGTGGTCTTCAAGTAGTATTGTTGTTCGGCTAACAAAGATCAGTTGTATCTATGGGAACCCGCTGTAGGTGATCTGCTGCCCTGGTAGGAAGCCTGAATTCTCGATCTTGGATTCACATTACAAAGGTAAGCAGGATCCGTCTTTTTAGCGCAGGGCCCTGGTGGCATATAGCCACGTGTTTGCAAGATCCGAATGGCGTATGGCCGGGCCAAGCAGGCGAATTGTTGATTTACTTCAGTAAGTATGTCTTTGCTTATGCCCCCGATGATTGGATATTTGTTGGAGAGTGATCTTCTGAAGGGCATACATCTTGGGGAAGCAATATTCTCCTGCTTATTTTTCTTCTCTGTTTGCTTAGTCTTTTGGGGACATTCCCTGACCTTAGGATGGAGAAGTTCGGTGGGAGATAGTAGTCGAGTGAAGACGATGGTTCTTCCCATTCCTTTAACAAGACCTTTGTTGAGGCATGGAGGCTGGGTTCTATGTTGTATAACTTGGGGGTATCGAAATACGTCGCGTGGGAACTCGTAGTTCCTGCTGATTCTCCTTTGTAACCTGAAGTTTAGAAGGGTTTCATGCTCTGATCCCGTAGAATACATACATCTATCCTTGGGAACCCGTAGGTTTTAAGGAAGTACTGCATTGGTTTCGGAGGATCTTCGGGTTTTGCCTTTGAGGACCCGAGGACTGTAAAAGATTCTTTTATGACCCGAGTTGAACTCTTGTTCTACTGTCTCAAGCCGGAGGCTGTATTGATTTAACGCGGCATCGCACTCTGTCCACTAGAGTTGGACCTCTCTCGATGTCGATTGGATGTGGGATGTTGTTGAGACTGCGTGTTTCTTTCTGTGGAGCCATTCGAAACCTGGTCTATCTCGAAACCCGATGATTATGGAAATATCCTCCTGGAGCTTGTAGATTCTGTGATTCGTCCTCTTGAAACATTGAGGTTTGTGGGCTTCGTCCCCCAGAAACTCAGAGGTTGTGGAATTGACTCTCTTGGAGCCCGGAAGCTCTGGCATATATCCTTTTGAAACCCAGAGGCGGTAGGACATATCCTCTTCAAATCCAGAGGTTACAGGTGAAGCAGCAATACTGACTCGTCCTTGAGCTTGGATAGCGGGGGCTGACACGATCTTATATGGCCCGGGTCAAAATTGACCCGGAGGCAGGAATGGACCGGTCTGGAGCAGGACCCTCTGTTTGGATAGCAGGGGTTTACTCAGCTGAGAATGCTTCTTCGCATGGATTAGCGTCTTCTACTGTAGACTAGGACGTGGTCAATCCATTCCTGCTGTTGACTTCCCATACATATTGCTTCGCTCTTGTTCATTGGTTCTCCTCCTTTCGTAGATGTCGTTTTGTGACTTTCCTGGCTGCTCTCTGTTCCCACTTGGATGAGCCACTCTCAGTGTTTTCTGGATGTCACTTAAAGACCCGTCGCTTTGTCTTGGATCCTCCTTGTTGTGGGCTAGCAAACGAGATTTGTTGATGCCTGTTGCCCCTTGGGTTAACGGTCAGCTCATTTGCCCCGACTTTCCTCGTGATCCAGTCTTCCTTTAGAGGTTCAAGAAGACATGTGGCCTTTGGAAATCTTGAGAGGCACGTGGCTTTAGCTTCCTTTAGAATTTGTGAAAGTTGTAAACCTGGCTGAAAGACGTTGTGTTTTTCTTGAGAATGTTTCCCCTTGTTATATAGGGTGGAGTTGTGATCCTGGACGCATTCCTAGTGTCGAGGTCCTGCTAGAGTGTTGCTAATACGTTGCCCGTCGATATTTAATGCTGATGATGACTGCTTATGTAGGGCCCAAAGGTTGTAGAGGCTTGATATATAGTTAAGACCCGGAACCAGCAGGGACCTAAGATTATTGAGGTGTGATTCCTTGTTGGGACCTGGAACCAGCAGGTGCCAGAAATTGTAGGAACCTGATTCCTGGTTGGGATCTCGAACCAGCAGGAATCAAAGATTGTGGAGGTTTGACCCGTGGTCTAGACCTAGAATCAGCAGGGACCAAAGACTGTAGAGGCCTGTTTCAAGGGTAGGATCCGGAACCGGCAGGAACCAGAGACCGTAAGGGTCTGATTTGTGGTTTAGGTCCGAGATCTGCAGGGAATAACATGAACTCATAGGTAATTCCTGCATTGAATCTTGCTGCTGCTGTTAACATAGTGCTATCCTCTCTAGCAGAGGCGTTTCCAGCCACGTGGTCATGGATATGATGAGAAGAAGTCGTTTCTTGCCCCCAGGTGGCTGGGATGGAGTGCTTTTGCATGAATAAATGAAATATCCCTTCCGCCTATCACACCGTCACGTAGTTTAGGACTACCCCTCCCTCTAGCGCCAAACTGTTATGGTATTTTCTGGTACAAGCGATTCCTGCTCGGCCTACGGAATGATAGGAAGAAGGAGACAAGTAGTCGTGGTGTTTTGCTCCTGCTTCAGTTGTTGATGAACCAGGAGATCCTGCTCTTAAGATACTGCCATATGAGTATGGGATAGTATATGCCGTCGGTGCCTTAGTAGCAGCAGGGGGTATTGGTCGTTAGGCAGGAGCTGCCTGTTTCCATGGAAGATCGCAGGGTCTGTAGGGAAGGCCGCAGGGCCTTCCTACGGTATAGTCGATGATTCCTGCACCAGGATGGTAATTCCAGCTGCCAGGAATGTCATCTAGCTTGTCTAGACGTGGAACCATGGAAGATGTTTGGGATTTATAGCTGCATCCCACAGTGGGGATTGCCTACGTACCCCTCGGAAGGGGATCAAGTCGTTTGTAGTTAATGTATTGGAGGCGCGTAGCCTAGATGAAGGCACGTAGCCAGATGAAAGCACGGACCCTGATGGAGGCACGTAGCCTAGATGGAGGCACATAGCCTTGGGAGCACGTGGCTCTGTAGATGATAAGAGTCATCTATTCTTGAGGGCACATAACCAGAACAGATGGTAGATTCGTCGAGGTGTGCTGCCGTGAGCATGGAGCTTTGATATGCTTTGGGAACATGACGTGTTCCTGCTGATTCGAAGGAGATCATGACATGAGTCCATAAGTTCAGTTGCAGACGTGCTGTAGCAAGCATATAACTTAGCTTGGTTGAGTGTAATGGAAGGGATTCGCTGGTTGTTGAGTATGTCGGAGAAGAAGGTCTTCTAGGCATGGATTCTTGCCTTGGCGGCTATGGAGATAATGAGTTATGAGGATGAACGTGTTCACCTCTCTTTTAGGGTTTATGAACCCTTTATTTATAGTAGAAGTCGTGCCTCCTCTTTAGGATTTGGAAATATTCATTATATCCTTAGATAATAGAATATTTCTATTTTTCTTAAAAGCTGCCATATGTATTGGAATACTTCCTCTTTCTTCTCTTGGATTTAAGGAGATTCGACCATATCAAGATAAATGTGAATGTTTACATTTATCTTGAATTTTTCCTTTTTACTCGGAGGTAGGAGGAATTATCTGACCCGGTGTCCAGAAGCAAGGGCAGGGACCTGGAGCAGGGGCAGGGACCTGGAGCAGGGGTCGGAACCTGGAAGCCAGAAGCTCGGGAAATCTCCTCATGGATTATTTTTCCCCAACACTTTCATGTGGCCTTTCTTCTTGCAATGGTCACAGATCAAGACCTTCCTCTCATCTTGCTTGTAAGCCGCCTTGTTTGCCACTGCTTCTTCAGCTTGGTGAGTCATGGTTAAGTCTCCTTTGCTTCCAAATATCCCCACAGACCCTTCCTCCTTCTGTATTTGCGCACACACATCATCCAGGTAAGGTAACTTCTCAGCTCTCAAGATGTGCTTCATAAGTCCTCCATAGGATGAGTTGAGAGTCATCAGCAGTCCAAACACCTTGTCCTCTTCACCTAGTGTTCAAGGTGTCAGGATTAGTGGTTTGTTGTCTAAGCAGCTCCAGCTCTGCCCAAAGGGACCTGAACTTGCCAAAGTGAGCTTGAAACTCAATATCTCCTTGGTTGAGAGCATTGATGGATCTTTTCACTTCAAAAACTCTGGTCAGGTTGGATTGGTTTCCATAGACCTTGTAGAGAATATCCCATAGCTGCTTGGTAGACTCACAGTATGAGTAAGACTCCATAATAGCTGGGTCAAGAGAGCTAAGGAGGGCTGTGTGCACCATGAGATCTTCCTGACCCCATTTGTCGTCATCAGCTACCACCATCTCCTTTCCATCTTCTCCTTGGACAGTTTGTTTTGGGGCTGCTTCAGCAGAGACATGGCTCCATAAACCTCTTCCTCCAAGGGCATTCTTCACCATCCTTGCTCATAAGAGATAATTAATCCCTTTTAGAGTCACAGGAATGTTGATTTGCGGAATACAAAACAAGAATACAAAACAGAGTAATTTTGATTTGTGGGAGTTAAAGAAAGGTTTTAAGAGCTTTGTTGCTCTGATACCATGATAAATTGTCAGGATTATGAGATGTGTTTGTGTGAAGAATCAAGAACAAAGAGGATTAAGAGCCAGAGGAATTCCGAGAGAAAGAGAGATGTGTATCAAAGAGAGAGAGAGAGAGAATGTTGAGGAACATATTTCCTTGATTAATTTAAAAGACAAGCAAATACAATAAACAAATGAGACAAGTTGACTAGCTAAAAGAATAAACAAATGGGTCTGATCTATGGCAGGGGCTCGTCCAGCATTGTTGGAAAGTGACAGGTGATAAACGGCTCTCTCTTTTGATACACATCTCTCTTTCTCTCGGAATTCCTCTGCCTCTTAATCCTCTTTGTTCTTGATTCTTCACACAAACACATCTCATAATCCTCAAAATTTATCATTCCATACCAGGAGGTGGTGTCATGTAAACTTCATCCTCCAGCTCTCCTTGAAGAAAAGCATTCTTGACATCCATCTGCCATAAATCCCACTCCAAGTTTACTTCCAAAGAAAGTACAATCCTTATGGTTTGGAGTTTAGCCACTGGTGCAAAAGGGTCCAGGTAGTCTTCTCCATATACTTGAGTGTATCCTCTTGCAACTAGCCTTGTCTTCTTCCTTTCTGGCTTTCCATTTGCCAAGTACTTGATGGTGAAGAGTAGGCGACTAGTGACTGCTTTCTTCCCTTTGGGAAGCTCAGTTTCATACCAAGTATCATTCTTGATCATGGCTCCAACTTCATCTCCAACAGATTCTTTCCACTCATCATGCTCCATAGCTTCTTCATACGTTTTCGGAACATATTTTTGATCCAGATTGGTGGTGAAAGACACATGCTCTTGAGGATAGCTTGCAATGGAACAGGTTGCTTGGATAGGATGAGCCACTGCATTGCTGTTGAAGTAAACTATGGTGTTGATCCAGTTTGATGGATCTTTCCTCACTCTGATACTCCTTCTCAATGGTTGATTCTGCTCCTCTACCACTGCCTCTTCCTGCTCTTGATCATCATTAAATTGATTTCCACCAGACTGGGCAGCTTCAGCTCCATCTTGACCATGAACTGATGATGAATCATCTTCTTGTGTTGATTCATACTCATTGGCCCCCTAAGGATCAGGATGGACTGACTCAAAAAATGGTGCTGCTTCTTCATTGTTAACAGCAACTGGTGGTGATGGAGTGGTTCTAGGTGCATCACTGCTCCTAGGATGAGTGAAGCCTAAACTCTCCAGAATGGTTCTCAGGTTGTTTGCCCTATCAGAGGGTCCTTGTGAGAGGTCTCTAAGGCTTTCCCAGCTCTTCTCATCATAGTACCCCTTTGATTCCACAAACTTCACATCCCTTGAAACCATAATTCTTCTTAACTCTGGTATGTAGCACTTGTAACCTTTCTGCATATGGGAGTAACCAATAAACATGCCCTTGACACTCTTTGGTTCCAGCTTGTTTCTCTGTTGTCCTGGTGTAAAAACATAGCACACACACCCAAACACACACAAGTGATCTATTGGAGGTTTAGTTTTGTTTAAAACCTGAAAGGGAGAGGCATCTTTAAGGACTTTGGTAGGGATTCTGTTTATCAGATAGCATGCTGAGACCACGGCATCTCTCCAAAAAACTCTTTGGAACATTGGTGTGGAACATCATGCTCTTAGCAACTTCCATAAGATGGCGATTCTTCCTTTCAGCAACTCTATTTTGTTGTGGTGTGTAAGGGCAGCTTGTTTGATGGATAATACCATGTTTGGCTAGGTGAGTTTTGAAGGCATTGCTTGTATATTCTCCACCATTATCAGACCTAAAAATTTTGATCTTGGAATTGAAATGGTTAGATATGATAATTTATGAGAAATATAAGATAGTTTTGTGAGAGAGAGAGAGAAGAGAGAGAGAGAGAGAGAGAGAGAGAGAGAGAGAGAGAGAGAGAGAGAGAATGCGGACCAGGCTGAAAGCGACCAGTCCCAACGGTTGTCTTGACCGTGCAACCTTAACCACTCACGTGAACTGTGTCCCCAACATTCCTTTTGCTTCAGATAAATCAAGGTAAGTTTCTTCTGGTCGGATTGGACTAGTTCAAACTCAACTCTCCACTTCCTTTACTTGCAAGTGACTGATGTCTTGCATATTTACATGTTTTTAGCATCCATATCTTGTGCATTTTTATCATATAAGTAAAGCATTAGGCATCTTTAGGTTCATATCGCATTCATATGTCCTTATTAGTTGTTGGAGTGTGCTATGGAGTTATTTGGGGTGTTTGGAGGCTTTGTGGTCTAAAAAGAGGTGAAGAATCAAGATTGGCCAATGATCAGGACATGAAGGCCTTACCTCGGACAGCCGGGACACGAGACTCGGATGGCCGGAACGGATCCATGGACGGACTTAAGCAAGCTGGTGCGCGGACTGATCTGCTCGGGACGTGTTACCCGCGCTGCCTGGAGAGTTGGGCGTGTGCTGGTGCGCTGAGCTGGAGAGCTGTCGGTGCCCGGCCTGGAGAGCTGTCTGATGCGCGGCCTGGACTGCCCGGGAGAGAGCACCCGCAAGGGACACACCAAGAGATGGACCGGACGCGCGGCCTAGGATGCTCGGCCTCAGCTACCCGCACGGGACATACCAGGAGATGGACCGGACGCACGGCCTAGGATGCTCGGCCTCACCCACCCGCGCGGGACACACCAGGAGATGGACCGGACGCGCGGCCTAGGATGCTCGGCCACACATACCCGCGCGGGACACACCAGGGACAGGCCAGCGTCCGGATGGTTCTGCTCGGGTCGGGACGCGCAGCCTGGCAAGGCCAGTCCCACCCTGAGCGTTTTTGCACCCTTTCTCCCTATTGGTCGAAGCCTTTATGATTCTAGGGACTTTTTAGTAATTTTTAATGATGTTTTTAGGTTTTCTAAGCCTTGTATAAATACCCTTGTATCCCAAAGTTGGGACTTAACTTCTTTTCTCTAAAAAAAACACTTTTAGATCTTGAAGAAAGCTTGGATCTTGGATCTTTTTTCATCTTATTTTCTTGTTTTTGCTGGATTATTTCTATCACTAATCATGTTTAACCTTGAATCATCATTAGTTTTGGGGTTTTCCATGTCTATTTGTGAGTAGATCTATCTAGGGTTCATGGGCTTGGGAGACTAAGGGTGATTAGGTGTAGATCTAAGATGTTCTAGGGTAGATCCATCTTGATCCTTGCTTGTAGAGTGTTATTCTTGCTATTTTGGAGTTGGCCTCTTCAAAATAGAGCTATAGGCATTTCATGCCCGGAAGGTGTTCTATGAAATGCCTGAACCAACTCCTCAATGTTTTTAACATCCTTTACCTAAGGGATTAGTTGTTAAAGGTGTTAAGATAGCTAGTAGAATTGTTCTTAATGATTGCTTTCATATTACTCAACTTAAGGGATTAGATGCTTGAGATATGTTAGTGAATGAGCATTCATCTAGGGATAGAGTTTGCTTAGGATTGTGTCTAGGCTTAAGGTGTTAGATTGATTGAAAGTTTGCCATCTTAGATTGAAGCTTGATAACCCAAAGTCAATTCCCTTGTCCCAAGAACCCCCTTGCCTTATATTGAGAAGAAAGTTCACTCTATTGCATTTTTAAGTATTGTCTTAATTCATAATCATCCTCACTCAATGGTTGCACTTAGATTAAGCATAGATTTGTATTTCCTTTGCACTAGAATCACTTAGAATTGGTTCGACAATCTTTTATACTACATCATTTGATTAGGAGCCTTGAAAACTCCTTTCATCAAATTGGCGCCGTTGCCAAGTTCTAAGTTGATTTTGACATTGGGATTTAGTCATTTGCTTGGGACTAAGTCATTTTTCTTTTATTGTGTTATTGCTTCTCCTTGCTCTTTTCCCTTTGCATTTCAGGTGCATGATAACTAGAAGCAGAGGTGCATCAAACTTGACACCCACTGTTGAAGAAATTGCTACACTTGAGAGGGAGATTGCAAGAAAGAGAAGAGAAGAAGAGCAACAGGCTCACTTGCATAGATTGGGGTTTGATATGGAGAATCAGCCTCAAGATGGTGATGCCCTAGGAGGCAATGGTCCAAGAGCTGACAACATAAGACCACATCGCCAGCCACAACAGCCACAGCGCCAAGCTAGAGCCATTGGAGCCTATGATCAACCTCACATTCATGGTCATAGGTTGGGGATCAGAGCACCAGCTGTGGAGAACAACAACTTTGAGATCAAAACAGGGCTGTTGCATTTGATTGAGAACAACAAGTTTCATGGCCTTGCTGTGGAGGATCCCTTTGATCACTTGGACACATTTGATAGCTACTGTAGCTTGTCCAAGACTAATGGAGTTTCTGAAGATGCTTTCAAGCAGAGGTTGTTTCCCTTCTCTTTGGGAGACAAAGCACATCAATGGGAGAAGGCTCTTCCAAGTGACTCTATCACAACTTGGAATGAGTGCAAGAGGGCATTCCTAGATAAATTCTTCTCTAGCTTTCAGCAGAAGAATCTTGAGGGCTTTAGTGAAGCATGGGAGAGGTTCAAGGGCTATTGGTCTCAATGCCCACATCATGGCTTCACCAAGGAGAGTTTGCTTAGTACCTTCTACAGAGGTGCTCTTCCAGAGTTCGGGAGCAGATTAGACACAGCCAGCAATGGGTTCTTCTTGGGCAGAACTGAGCAGGATGCTGAGGAGCTGGTGGAGAAAATGGCCAAGAGTGACTCAGTCTACAGTGAGGAGTATGATAGGGTCAACAGAGGCACTGATGAAGATGATCAGCACACAAGGAAGGCGCTGAAATCTCTCCAAGAGAAGTTGGACAAGATTATTGCAGAGAAGGCTAAGCAGGAGCAGATTAACTCCACTCGGAACCAGCAACAAAAGCAGCCTGCTGGGACTAATCAGGTTGATGGTGTAGAAGGTCAAGAGGAGCTGTGCATCATCAATGCTAATGGCACATGGTACAGGAAAGAGCCCAACTTCCAGTACCAAAACAACTACCAGCAAAGACCTTACTACAACAATCAACAAGGAGGTTACCAAGCCAACCAGTCTACTCAGCCCCAAGGAAGCTCTTCTCAAGCTCAAACTCCAAGTTCAACCATGGAGTCTATGTTCAAAAAAATCTTAGAAACACAAGGGAGATTTGCTAAGGACATTGGAGATGAGTTCAAGAATGTCCATGCCAAGATTGATGGGACTTATTCTGATCTCAACAACAAGTACATGCAACTCGCTTCTCATCTCAAAGCTTTGGAGAGCCAGGTTGCTTCTATGTCTTCATCCTCCAAGAGCCCAATGGGATCTCTACCAGGAAAACCAGAGAAAAGTCCCAAGGAATCTTGCAAAGTGATCCTCTCTAATACTTCTTCAAAGATTGAGATGTGTACTCATGATACAGAGGAGGATGAGATTGAAATGTTTGGAACTGAGTTTGGGGATTTTGAGAGATTTGTTGTGGCCACAGCTGAAGCACATATTCTGAGGGATCCTGCCAAGAAGGCTGAGGTAAAGAGTCTGCAGAAAGCTAAGCCTAGAGCTGAGACACCAACTGTGAAGAGAGCAGACAAAAAGTTGAAAGAGGTGAAGCAGGAAGACACTGAGTTTGAGCTATCACCCTATGATAAGCTCCCCTTTCCCCAAAGAGTTCTCACCAAAGCTCAAAAGAAGGTGATCTCAAAGTTCAGGAAAGATCTTAGTGATGTTGGAGTCAAGCTTCCAGAGATATCAGGTTTGCGTGAAGCTCATGTCCAGATGATGCTCATCAAGGACATTCTAGACCACCAGGCTGAAGTGGCTGAGCTTTTGGACATCTCCATTCTGAAGATTGATCCACTAATCCCTCCAAAGTCCCTCCCTAAGCTTGAGTCTCAAGGAAAGTTCACCTTGTCTTGCTCCCTTGGTAAACTAACTATGGATGATGCTCTCGTTGATAGTGGTGCTAGTGTGAATGTCATTTCCTTGGATATGGTGAAGAGTCTTGGGATTGAAAGCATGGAACCAGATACTCCTTCTCTCACCTTTGGCGATTCTTCTTCTACAACCCCACTTGGCATAATCAAGGACTTCCCCTTGAAGATTGGATCCTGCACCATACCC
Source organism: Brassica nigra (assembly GCA_016432835.1). Taxonomy (NCBI): domain Eukaryota; kingdom Viridiplantae; phylum Streptophyta; class Magnoliopsida; order Brassicales; family Brassicaceae; genus Brassica; species Brassica nigra. The sequence continues at coordinate 41,712,509 of CM028247.1, forward strand.
ATTGACCTCACTGTTTTGAAGATGGCATCTGAAGAGAGAGTCCCTTTGATCCTTGGAACTCCTTTCCTCACAACAGTTGGAGCTTGCATTGACTTTCCCAACAAGAAGGTCACCCTCATGCATGTCAATAAAGCTGTCTCCTATCCTCTCCAACCTCCAATGGCATCAGGCTATTGTGGGACAATCACTTGTGATGCACAAGCTGTTGAGAAGCCCCAAGATGAAGTGACTGTTGATAAGAAAGAAGGTCTTGTTGGAGAGTCTTCAAAAGAGTTGTGTGATGAACACTTGGAAAGTGCTAAAACAGAGGGGATGAGAGGAGCCTCAAAGGCCACTCATGGCAAGAAGAAGATGGTGAAAGAGCCTCATCCTCCACCTCTTGATTTGCTCCCACACACCCTCACTCTCCATCCAACGCAGCTCAAAGATGGTGTCCTTGAGTATAAGATGAAGCATAAGGGCAAGCCCACACCATTCTCAAGTGATAGAGCCATCATCACTCCTGAGCTCCAAGATGACCCAATCAAGCTTCAAGAGCTTCTCTCTCAGGTCCTCACCATCACACTTGAAGGTGGGAAAGATCCTCCTTCTCACTAGTTCAAGAGACAAGGTAGTCAAGCTAGTGACTCAAAACAAGCTCACTTGGGAGGAAGTCCCATGGTTATCCTTGTACATAGCTTTGAAATTTCAATTTTCCTTTTAATAAAAATGGTCAAGGTTTTCAGGTTGAGCCAAGCACTAGAGGAGAGAAGAAAGGTGGTGAACCACCTGAGCCCTATGATTGCCATGTAGCAGCCTCCTCTAGTTGCTATGAACCAAGCCAGCTCCTAGCCCCGACACCAAACACCACGCCCAAACCTCCTTCTTAGGTATCACTCCAACCCTTCTTGTATATACATTTGCTTTTGTCTTGTTGGGGTATATCCTTCTCTCTTACTCACACAGAGACTGTGTGATTTAAGTGTGGGGGAGGTACCAAGTATTTGATCATGTTTGCTTTGTGTTTGAGAGTCTCATGCATTGCATTGTACATTCATATATGCATAGAAAAACCAAAAAAATTTAAATCTTTGAATCATGTAGATTGCATCACTTGCATCTTTAAGATTGAGTCTAGAGCATATAGGTTGTATTCACTTGCACATGGAGCATTGCCTTGTAAAGAACACTTGTCTGCACCGAATTTGACACCCTAGTTAAACATATCAAGTAGGTTAAGCATCTTTTGAAAGGCTTGCATGCTTTGAACCATGAAAACTCTTCTTGAAACTTGCTTGCTTGCTTGATATTGGCGTTGTTCTTGAAACCAGCTCCAACCTGAACTTAGACTTGAATGAACTTAATTTCTCTTGCATATGGGCATTTGCATACTTGATCATGGATCTCATAAACATTTGGGTTATCTTTTCCCATTGTACCACACTTTGTTAACCCAAATGGCACATCCATACCCTTGAACCCTATCCATTCTTTGAAGCCTACATTGATTTGCATGAGTGAGGCCTTTTCTGATAGCTTGTCATGTGCATAATCTTGAGAGTATTGGGAACGACATGGATTTGTTCTCATATCTTGCTAGCATAGGGTCCTCATTTGAGCTAGCTTCTAGGATGGTGAGTGGGGTTTTTGTTCCTTAAAGGTTTATATCTTGGGTTTGGGTTGTGGCAGTGTTGAGATTGATGAACAAAAGAATGTATTGAGAAAGAAAAAACCCTAGGGGCCTAGAATAGAAAGATAAGAAGCTCTTGATTGATGTTTTTGACCTTTCCCCTTCATAAAAAAAAGAAAAGAAAAGAAAAAAAAAAAAAAAAGAAAAAGAAAGATTCAATAAAATAGTGGGGAAGGGAAAACAAAAAAAAAAGTTAGAGCTTAGAAGTGTGAATAAAAGGTCCTTAGAGGTTGAATTTCAAAGGAAAGAAAGTTGTTCATAGGGTGAGTTATGTGAGAATGTTTTTTTTCATTATTGGGTTATGGGATGAATGGAAAGGGTGTAGAACTTGTAATCACTTAGGAATGGGTAGAATGGTGAGGATGGATCCATATATGCATGAATTGCTCCTAGTCTTAGATAAATTTTGCATAATGATCAAGCTCCTTGATTCTTGAGTGATAGCCACCTTAAAAAGATGCATTGAACACTCATTTTCATCCATATTAGACCATATGATCACCTAGCCAAATGATTGAGATCATGTGCCATTTGTGAGACTTCACCTTGTGTGTGTGAATCAATGTGAGGGCTGGTTAAGAGAACTTGTTGGTTGATAAGCATTGCATCTTGTGTAGAGGCATAAGAGTAATTGATAGGCCTTGTGAAGCTAGAGCATAATAAGAGAGTTTTGCTCATGCTATTTGCTATGTTTCTTTAGGATGTCAAGTTGAGTGCTATGAGTGTTTCTTTTGGCTTTGTTCCCATCCTTGCGTCCTTCCCCATTATGTTTTGAAAAGTTTACTTGAGGACAAGTAAGGGTCTAGTGTGGGGGAGTTGATGTCTTGCATATTTACATGTTTTAAGCATCCATATCTTGTGCATTTTGATCATATAAGTTAAGCATTAGGCATCTTTAGGTTCATATTGCATTCATATGTCCTTATTAGGTGTTGGAGTGTGCTATGGAGTTATTTTGGGTGTTTGGAGACTTTGTGGTCCAAAAAGAGGTGAAGAATCAAGATTGGCCAATGATCAGGACATGAAGGCCTTACCTCAGACAGCCGGGACACGAGACTCGGACGGCCTGAACGGATCCATGGACGGACTGAAGCAATCTGGTGCACGGACTGATCTGCTCGGGACGTGTTACCCGCGCGGCTTGGAGAGTTGGGCGTGTGCTGGTGCGCGGGCTGGAGAGCTGTCCGGTGTGCGGCCTGGAGATCTGTCTTATGCGCGGCCTGGACTGCTCAGGAGAGAGCACCCGCGTGGGACACACCAGGATATGGACCGGACGCACGGCCTAGGATGCTCGGCCTCACCTACCCGCGCGGGACACACCAGGAGATAGACCGGACGCGCGGCCTAGGATGCTCGGCCTCACCCACCTGCGTGGGACACACCAGCAGATGGACCGGACGCGTGGCCTAGGATGCTCGGCCTCACCTACCCGGGCGGGACACACCAGGGACAGGCCAGCGTCCGGATAGTTCTGCTCGGGCGGGACGCGCGGGCTGGCAAGGCCAGTCCCACCCTGAGCGTTTTTGCTCCCTTTCTCCCTATTGGTCGAAGCCTTTATGATTCTAAGGACTTTTTAGTAATTTTCAATGATGTTTTTAGGTTTTCTAAGCATTGTATAAATACCCTTGTATCCCAAAGTTGGGACTTAACTTCTTTTCTCTAAAAAAACACTTTTAGATCTTGAAGAAAACTTGGATCTTGGATCCTTTTCATCTTATTTTCTTGTGTTTGCTGGATTATTTCTATCGCTAATCATGTTTAACCTTGAATCATCATTAGTTTTGGGATTTTCCATGTCTATTTGTGAGTAGATCTATCTAGGGTTCATGGGCTTGGGAGACTAAGGGTGATTAGGTGTAGATCTAAGATGTTCTGGGGTAGATCCTTCTTGATCCTTGCTTGTAGAGTGTTGTTCTTGCTATTTTGGAGTTGGCCACTTCAAAATAGAGCTATAGGCATTTCATGCCCGGAAGGTGTTCTTTGAAATGCCTGAACCAACTCTTCAATTCTTTTAACATCCTTTACCGAAGGGATTAGTTGTTAAAGGTGTTAAGATAGCTAGTAGACTTGTTCTTAATGATTGCTTTCATATTATTCAACCTAATAGATTAGATGCTTGAGATATGTTAGTGAATGAGCATTCATCTAGGGATAGAGCTTGTTTAGGATTGTGTCTAGGCTTACGGTGTTAGATTGATTGAAAGTTTACCATCTTAGATTGAAGCTTGATCACCCAAAGTCAATTCTCTTGTCCCAAGAACTCCCTTGCCTCATATTGAGAAGAAAATTCACTCTTTTATTGCATATTTTAGTATTGTCTTAGTTCATAATCATCCTCACTCAATGGTTGCACTTAGATTAAGCATAGATTTGCATTCCCTTTGCATTAGAATCACTTAGAATTGCTTCGACAATCTTTTATACTACATCATTTGATTAGGAGCCTTGAAAACTCCTTTCATCAGTCACGTTGGGTACCCTAGGTTGTACGGCCAGACTTGGTGATCAAGGTAACTCTATTTCAAGCATGATCCGCTTACACTTGGTTCCCTCTTGCTCTCCTATACTTCTTCTCATACTTTGCTTCAGCTCTTCTTGTCAAGATGCTCCATCTCTTTATTGCTTCATTTCATCACTCCCCCTCAAGCTTGACCATAGGGACTGGTCAAGCTTGGAAACCATGAAGCATTCCCTCATTAAAACCTTTAACTTGGAAAAACCACTTGGGATAAAAACCAAGTCAAGGAAAAAGAGTAGAACACTTCATGGCTAAGAGGATCAGTGACAAGTGAGGTCTATGAGTCCAAGCTTGGGATGAATGAACTCACATACCTTGCTGCTGGCCGCCTTGGTGAAGATGTCAGCTAGTTGATCTTCACTTCTAGTGTAGCATGGAAGAATCACTTGCTGCTCCACTACTTGCCTCACCTTGTGGCAGTCCACTTCTATGTGCTTTGTCCTCTCATGAAAGACTGAGTGTTGAAATGATGAAGAGAATAACCAGAGGAAAAGAGTTAGTTCATGATAAAAGACAAGTGCATCAAGAGAAGCTGATTTGGGCTTGTATGTACAGCCTTGCTTCACAAGCTACCATCTTGACCTAGCTTACCTTATAAGTCAAGGAATGAGTTGGGAGACATAATTTGGACGTGGGGACATCTGAGAAGTCAAGTAAATATGTTTGAATTCAAATAAGAGAGGCTGGTTTGAATTTGAAAAGAAGAAGTCACATGGGTTGCTTAAGAGAAGCAGCTGGACCTGTCACTTTCACTCAACCAGGCTGTGCAAACTTCTCTCCTGGCTCTTTCTCTACTTCTGGGCGTGCCTATCCTTGTCCATATCCTCCTGGCCTCTTCCATTTCCCCATTATATTAGTTGTTTAGTCATTCCCTTGTTTAATCATTTTTTATTGTAAGTGATTGCCTATATAAAGGCTTCACCACCTCTTGTAACAATTTATCTAGTATCAATACAAGTTCTCTCAGTCAAATTTCGTGGCTCTCTCCCTTGCTTGTGTATAAACAATATTAACAATGTAAGGGGTTTAGAGTTATGGTTTAGAGGGTGCCTTAACTCTCTTTCTCTTAAGGCAGCCTAATACTTGTAAAACTCACTCTAAACTCTTCTTTATCTTCTCTTAAGCTATAGATTACTGATTCTTAATCCTCTTCATCTTAAGTACACAAACTCAAAATATTGTGTTACTGAAGAATGATAGATTCAAACTAGAGCTTCTTTGCTTCATATAACCAGTGTACTCTCTAGGACATTTGGTTGTGTGTTTAAGCTATGTGTAAGAGGATTCAACCACTAGTTGGTTGTCTCTTCCTTTGAATGGTGAGTTCCTGTTGTATGGTTGAAGGGGATTCAGTTACAAGTTAACTGGATACTCACTTGACATGAGACAAACACTCATGAATTCCAACACTGAGTTGGATGCAATGTGTATTGCAGCCTGGTTGTCACAATGCATAGTCATTGGTGTGTTGATCTCGATCCCCAAGTCCCTTAGCAGCCCCTTGATCCATATAAGCTCACTTGTGAGCTTTCTCATTGATCTATACTCTGCCTCAGCACTTGAACAAGACATCACCTTCTGCATCTTGCTCTTCCATGTGACCAGGTTCCCTCCAATGAAGGTGCAATAGCCTGTGGTTGATCTCCTATCAACTCTGTCTCCAGCCCAATCAGCATCACAATATCCTACAACTTCAGTACTCTTGTTGCAAGCCATCCATACTCCTTGGGCAGGCGCCTCTCTTAAGTATCTCAAGATCCTCTCCACCATGTTCCAGTGATGTACTTTAGGAGCTCACTTTCAAACCATGTGTTGTTCTTGATCATGGCACCTATCTCATCTCCCACAGATGCCTTCCACTCCTCATGTTGCAAAGCTTCTTCATAAGTTTTTGGAATGTATTCCTGATCCAACTCACTGATGAAGACTTGATGCTCTTCTGGATATTGGGCAAGAGAGCATACTGCACTGATTGGATGAGAAACTGCTTCAGCATTGAAGTAGACCATTGTATTGATCCAATTTGAAGCTGGTTTCCTGTTCCTTGTATTGAGATGAGGTCATAAAGAGTGGATACATTGGTAGAGAAAGAGATTTGGAGCAGACAGTAACTTTGGAAAGTTACCACATTAACTTTGGTTTTACTGTGGTAACTAAGTTAAGAGCTTGAGAAGTTACTTTGCATCACTTTGGAGAGTGAATCACGTCCAACAAGGAGTAGGGATAAGGAAGAGCAATCTGGAGAGGAAGAAGAGAGTCTTGGACAGCCTGTCATGTGCTGGAAAGGAGAAGTTGCTTTAGCACTGTTGCAAGAATGTGAGAAAGTATAGCCAAGTTTTTCAAAAGGAGTTCCAGCCTGTCCATTGACTACACATGCGTGTGTATTTCGAAAACCCTTGTTGCTTTCTCTATATACTTGTAAACCTCATAAGATATTAATTAATGGAGTTTTGAGCATTCTCTCTCTAGATTCTTATTCTCTCAATCTCTAAATCTCATACAAATCTATCTGGTTATCTCTTGATCTTTATTCATCACTCTACAAACACAAAAGTGTTTATGGTATCAGAGCCAGGTTGGAAAGGAAGGGAGTGGTAATTTGTGAATCTGTTGAGTTTTGTTCTTGAGTGTTCTTGGTGTTCTTAAGATCTGATATTATGTCACTGGGTTTGTTTGATGTTTACTGATGGAAACAAACAATCTCAACATTGAAATGAAGCTCAGATCTAGCACTACAGCAAGGCGTGAAGAAAAGAATGATGGGAGTTGGTTCGGATGGGCGAGAACAGCTTTGTTGAGCTGTGGGTTATGGTGTAGTCATGAAAAGGGGAAGCCTTTAACAGAAATGGCTATGGAAGAAGGTCAGACAAGGAGTCTGATAGATGGAAATGAAGCTTTTCAAGAAAACGCTATAAAGAGTGGGATTGAAGTAGCTTATGAAGAAATGTCCAAACTTGTGAAGGTCTGTGAGGACAAGGGAGTGATCCACAACTGGAAACAAGAAAAAGATGAGCTTTATCAGCTTATAGGAAGGCTGAAAGAAGTATGGCAGGAGCTTATGGCAAGGCCTGAAGTAATTCAAGAAAAGAGAGAAGAAGATGTTATCTTTAGCTTTCTTGTGACTGAGATGTGTGAGTTTGTTCAATACACTTGTGATGTGTATGAGAAGAGCAGAGAACCAACTTGGTGGAAGGGTGGTACTAACTGCAAGAGAGGAAAGTTGAGAAAACTTTCCAAGGCGTGGCTCATGATGAGAAAGGTATGGAGGAAGGACAGGGAGTCTGAGTATCTGAGTGCTAAGATGAGCTTGAAGATGATTAAGAAGGCTGCACAACAAGTAGTGAGAGGAGAGTGTTCTTACTCGGCCTATATGGGTAACTCGTGGAAGATAGCATGGTTATTAAGGAGCAAGAGACCAAAGGAGAAGAGGATCCTATCATCACAAAGAAGGAATGGGATGAGTTTGTCAAGTATGTGTATGCTTTGGCTACGACCCAGAGACAAGGTGCTCCTGCCTCAGCATGCACATCTAAACCCATTATAATTGATTCTGGAGCAAGCCATCATATGATCAGTGATAGGAGCTTGATGAGTGAGATCAAGGCTGCAACAGGGAGTGTAATGATTGCCAATGGCGACAAGATTGAAATAGAAGGAATTAGAAACCTCAAGCTGTTTGAGAAGAACTCAACTGCCTTCTTTCTACCTCAGTTTACTTCAAATCTAATATCAGTGAAAAAGGGTACTGTGGATTTTGATTGTCAAGTGGTAATTCAGGCCAGATGAAGTTGAGTTTCAAGACTTGAAGACTGGGAGAGTGATTGGTAGAGGAAACAGCAAGAATCACATCTACCATCTCCAAACAGCTAAGCTCTCTAAATCCTTTGAGTCTACTTTCTTGAGTAGTACTACTGATATGATCGATAGTAGAACTTGGCATGTGTTGGGGTCAAAATCGGTCAACGACGAAATCGTCACCCGAAGTGACGATCAAAACCAAGAAACGGGTCATCACTCGACGAACTTACGGGAAGGAATGAACGGACCGTGAGCCCCGGGGATCGACGAAGGCGAGCAACAGCGCATCGGCGGACGCTGACACGGCACGGGTGGCAGGCCAACCACGCAGCGCCTGGCGCCGGCGGCAGGCCGACTACGCTGCACCTGGCACCGGCGGCAGGCCGACCACGCCTGGCCGCGGCAGGCGACCACGCCAGCGCTGGCGGCAGGCGCCGCCGGCAGGCTCGACCTCTCCGTCTGCCGGCGGCAGGCCGTCGTCTCCGTCTGGCGCCGCGCAAGGGTCCTGGCGCCCATCCGTGCAATCGTCTCATGATCTCGGGCAGCGGCAACATCTTGGTCCCTTAAAACCATGTTCGGATTGTTCGAGAAACACAACGATTCTTCCGCAAAACCTTCTCGATTGTTTAACAAAGTTCATATTTTAAAATCTAAGTTGAAGCCTCATTACTCAAACCGTCGAAGGCGGAAGTCTACTGAATCCAAGTCCATCTCGATCCCGATACTCGAGAAATCTCGGAAGACCATAAAAGGTTCGAATGATGAATGGATTTCGATTCATCGTATAAAACGATCACGGTTATTCTAAACACCAAACATCTCGACTATACGAAAAATTGGGATTCCTTCGGAAATGCCGAAACCTTCAAAGACTATTCTCTCGAAAAACCGTAAAACGCCTAAGTAGCCCGACATGACCAAAACGCCCACTTACAATTTTCCGAAGAGGAAGGATAACTATGACGGTTTATCCTTATCCTCACATAAGAGATAAATGTCAAGTTTCCAGAAGATAAATGTCAAGTTTCCAGAAGATAAATGTCAAGTTTTCTGAGGATAAATGTCAAGTTTCCCGATAAACACGAAGATGGATGAAAATGGAAAAAGCCCGATTCAGCCCGAAGGAAGATAGACCGTCTTAAGAGGAGTATATAAGGAGAGCTTTGGGCGAGGAGCAAATCATCACAAAACTTCCAGAGCACTTAGCACTTAGAGCAAATTTAGCATTTCTTCTCTGTTTTCACTAGCGAGCTACGACTCAACTAGGTTAGATCTAGGCGGCCGGACTAGCGGACCTTTCGACAGCTCTTGTAGCCGATTTCTTTACCCGTTGTTCACGCTCAAACGCGAATTCAGAAATAAGATCTCTTTCGCTCTATTTTTACGATTTTCATTTTGCAACTTTAAATTCCCATTGATTGTGTCGTGTGTGGCCCAGCAGATATCCGGGACCTTCAAGGAAGATCGGGCCTGAATTACCAAGAAAGATCGAGCCGGCGCCCGGCGCCCGGTGCCAGCACGGGCGAGCCGGCACCCGGCGCCCGGGACCTTGGTCATGCCTGTTCTTTTCCGATCCAACCTTTGTTGATCCTTTTTGCAGAAAGTCCGCAGACAGGAAATGATCTTAGCCGTTGATTTCGAGATAACCGTTTTCGACCCCAACAGTTAGCCACCCAGCCCGTAAGACTCGGAGACGAATTTGCGGGCGAGTGACTTAAGTTTGAAAATCAAAATTTTTGGCTAAGAGTATTTTATTGCGTAAATTCCCATATTCTTTATAAGTAGTTGCTCATTACTCCTCATTCTTCACACACTCCTCCTTTTCTCAACTTCTTCCTCTTTTGCTCTCTCAAAGAAGATGTCTTCCTCTCAAGTCGAAAAGAAGGATTCCGACGTCGAGATGGGTGAGGCCAGTCAGGCATCGCCGGTTTTAGCTGTTCACGAAGCCACTCCGTCTCTCATTGCTGGTTTTGACTCTTTCAATGAAAGACTATCGCGGCGCAGCGCTGCGAAAGGCTCGAACCGAGTGAGAACCGAAGCGCCTAGCGCTCCTTCTCCGCCTGTGCCTACGTCTCCAATACCTCTTTTTGAGGCTCCCTCTGATGCCCCCTTTCCCGTGGGAAGGGCAGTCATCCCCGAGCAGAGTCCAGACGTTCAGGATCGTCCTTCAGGCTCCTCTACCGCTCCGATCATAATTTCCCAGCACCCTGTGCTGCACCATTGCCCAAGGGGCGTTCGAGGGCCGGTGCCGCGACCGGGGCGACGAAGAGAAATAGGTGCGTTAAGAGCGATGCGGGCGAGCCTTCGGGATTGTTGTCGCAACATCGTTCCAAGGTTTTGATTTTGATTTATCCGTAATTCTTCTTTTCTTTCTTTTTGCGATGATCCTTACCCTTTCTTTTGCGGACAGTTTGTGTCGCTGATCGATGGGATGCTTGGTGAATGCGGATAGGAGGTTGCTTGTCGGGAGTTGGAGTCGCATGAAGCGTTGAAGCGTGTCGAGGCTGCATTGCAGACCATCGAAAACACCCATGCTGCCGAGACGTCTCAGCTTGAAGTTCGAATCGGCGACCTCGAACGCCTCGGGAAGACCGCGAGTTCGTTGCTCAAAGTGAAGAAGGAGAAGAAACACAAATCCTCGGAAGTCCGTCGTCTCCAACAGACGATCCAGAACTACTGAGACGAATGCTCGCAAGTCGGAGATTGATCCCAGCGGCGACTTCTTTGCTCGTTTGACGAGGATGGCCAGTTTTATCGAATCTCGATAGCTGTCCGTAATAGCTACTTGGCTTTGGCGGGAATCGAAGGGAGCTTGGGCGAGCTTCAGCTGTTTAGGGGCAACGAGGCCCTAACTCTGGATTCCGAGGAAGCCAGGTTGTTATCTTGCAAAGAAGAGTTGGCGCTTCGAAGGGAACTTTGACTCGATTCTCGCTGGTCTGAAGTCCGAGTGCACCCTTGTACCGGATTCGGAGGGCTCGGAGGATCAGGTCCATGCAGCAGAGGATCGTGAGGCTGGCGCGGATGAGGCAGGCAGTGGAGGTGCGACCTAGGGAGTTGATGGCGAGGCCATTCCTGCTGCGGGTGAGTTTGAGGATGAAGGTGATGCTCCGATGAGCGTCTAGGTTTACCAATCCCTTGAGGGAATTTTATTTTGTTTGTGTCGGCTGCTATGAGGCCATGATGTATTTTTTCGGGACTGGCCGTTGGTGGCTTCGAATCCCTGCCTTTTTAGCTTTGTTAAACTCGCGGCTCAGTCTATAATATTTTGGGTTTTATGACTTTGCAAATGAACTTCTGTTTATCGAAGTTAGAGGGACAGGGTGTGAGTTGTCGTCTCATTCCTGCCTCTCAGATGATCACCGTATCCATCGATCGTAAAAGATTTTCGCGCTTACTGATTCTGCCAAGGTTCGTGAAACGAATAGACTTAAGTGAAGAGACAAGTTTTGGGATCTCGTATCGGGTACTGATACTATGCCTATGAGATGTCAAGATCCAGCATGGCTGGGTTTAGGGCAAGACCTAGGTTTACTCTCGGACTGAGGCTTTGCGATGACAAGTCGGCTTTCGTTTTGCCTGTTTGCGATTTTAACCTGACTCGTACCGTTTTAAAATCTGCGAATTGTTATCGGCTTATATGATTTGTTTAGGTGTGAATCGAGCTACTTCCGTTTGGACTTCTTGTATAGCGCGCTATGTTATCCTTGTCGGATGTAAGAGAGCCTACCTTAGAGGGTGGCTTATTGTATGTTTAGGACGTTAGAGTTCGCTTGTTGAGATCAGCAACAATGAAATGATACCGTTTTGAGGTGGGTTTGTATGTTTTGAGTTCTAGAGACAAAGATTTCGTCTGGAACATTTTGCGGATAAGAATGTCCTTCAAGCGTTAGCAACGTCTCGCAGTGCTGAAGGTCGAGTTTTTCTTGTGCCGTATTTCGTGGTTGAAACGCTTGCGGGCTTGGGGATGTTTTGCGTATGTTCGCAGCCAGAAAACTGTTGTTTCCGTTTGGACGCGGGACCAAGGGGTCCCGTAAATTTGACCCAGGGAGAAACCTCTACATTCACTTTGCTTCGTGAAGTGTTGGCCTTCCGGGATTTGTTTTTTGGATGTGATAATCGCTTAGTGGATACTAGATCCGTTGTCGTTGCCGTTTAGTAGTTGGCGAAATGTATTGTCTATAAAGAGTTTTGAAAGTTTCAGAATTTTCGAAATTCGTGGGAGTATACGAGTATACGCACCCACTCCCCCCTTTTTTAATCGGGGATAGCTGAACCCGCCGGTTAGCGAGTTGCCTACGTACCCCTTCCGGGGATCAAGCCATCTCGTAGTTCTTTGTATCGCGTCATTGTTAGTGATAGTATTTTTTAAGATGCATCGCGTTCCAAGTTCTTGGGATTTTTACGTCTTGCATGTTCGCGATTTGGTACGAACCGGGTCGGACCACTTTTATGACTTTGTATGGTCCTTTCCAGTTTGCTCCCAGTTTTCCTGCGTTTCGTTCGGCAGTATTTTGGAAGACTTTGCGTTAGACTAAATCGCCTTCTCTGAACCTGCGATGGCGTATGTTCGAGTTGTAGTACCTTGTGGCAGCATGCTGGTAATTTTGGATTCGAATGAGCGCCTGGTTGCGGCGTTCATTGATAAGATCGAGATTGTCCAGCATCATAGCATCGTTTAAATCTTCTCGTTTGGGGAGGAATCTTCTCCATACTCCGGGGTACTCTACTTCCGCAGGGATCATGCATTCTGTTCCGTAAACGAGGGCGAATGGGGTTTCTCCCGTAGCCCATCTCGGGTTGTCGATGCGACCAAAGGACTCCTTCTCGCCCATCGCCTTTGGCGTCTAAGCTTTTAGTCCATCAAGGACGGTCTTGTTGATTGATGATAGATCTTTTCAGATTCTAATCAAATGATGTAGTATATAAGATTGTCGAACCAGTCCTAAGTGACAATGAAACAGAGGGAATGCAAGCCTATGCTCAATCTAAATGCAACCATTAGAGAGAATGATGATTAAACTAGAACAATAAGTAAAACACAACAAAAAGCAAACTTTCTTTCTTATGAGGAGAGTGAGACCCATGGGTGTAGGGACTTGATATCAAATGATTAAGTTTCAATCCAAGATGCTAACTTTTCAATCAATCTAATCCTTATGCCTAGACAACTAAACTAAGCAAGCTCTATCCCTAGATGAATGCTCTTTGCTATGATCACCCAAGTACACCAAATCCCTTTGGCTGTAATGATCAAAGCAAACAATGAGAATGAGTCTAATAGCAATCCTAGCCTCTAAGACAACTAATCCCTTAGGCAAAGAAAGCTAAAAGCATAGATGAGTTGGTTCAGGCATTTCATAGAACACCTTCCGGGCATGAAATGCCTATAGCTCTATGTTTGAGAGGCCAACTCAAATATAGCTTTAAAAATACCAAATCTATGCAAGGAAATGATAGATCTAATACTAGACACCTTGGATCTAACTTAATCACTCTCTATCACCCTAACCCATGAATCTTAGAAGAATCTACTCACTAATCCACATGCTTATTCTTAAACCCATGAGAGATTCAAGCATAAACATATAGAGAAAGAAAGGAGATGAGATAAACAATCAAGAACACAAGATGAGATGAGATTAATAAATCAAAGATGAAGCTTTACTCAAAGGTTTTTGTTCTTAGATCATAAATAACATAAGTCTCAAACTTGAGTTTATGAGAGTATTTATAGTGGGCTTAAAAGCCCTAAACACATAGAATAAAATGACTAAAAGCCCTTAGAAGATTAAAGGTCTAAACCAATCAGAATGCTCCAAAGGAAGAAGCTGGATACCTGGTCGGATGACCTTCTTCTAGCCGGGTATGGCTGGCGGGTATGAGCTTCGTCCGTCGTCCAACAGGCCATCAGGCCGGGTCTTCTTGGCGGGTGAGGGAGGTCGGTCCTGAGCTCATCTCTTCAGTCCAACCCGCGGGTAGAAGTGGCGGGTGAGGGAAGTCGGTGTCTGCACGCTGGCTGGAATGGCGGATGGGGCCCGAGTGATCTGGACGCGTGTGTCTTGGCGTCAGCACCATCAGGACGTGCGGGTCCTTCAGGCCTTGTGTGCCTGCCCGGTGACTCCATGCGGGTGTGTGTGACCGGGTGGGACGTCCAGCGTCCGCCCTCACGCGGCTTCATCCTCGGGTGGTGCTGGCGTCCGAGCTCGTCTCTTCAGCAGGACGCGGCGGGTCGCCTAGGTCGGGTTGAACTGTCCGCGTCCGTCCTAAGCTTCCAGCACAATCAGGACGTGCGGGTGCTTGTCCCGGGTCGTCCTGGCCGCCCTGAGCTCGTCAAGCAAGGTTTGATGGTTGGCCTCGGGTGTCTTCACCCGGGTGGCTTGACATGCTTCAACTCAATGGATCATAACTCCTTCAATATTGCTCCAAATGTCTTGAAACCACTTTCATTGGAAAGCTAACTCAGAAAGCCATGTCTCCACCAAATATAAACATCAGAAGATACTTCTAAGGCCTTTGTCCATGTTTATCTTTAAACCTCTCTTTTCATCACCAAACTCCCAAACATCTTCAATATCTCCAAAGTGTGCTCCAACACCTAATAGGGACTTATGAATGCAAAATGAGCCTAAAGATGCCTAAAGCCTAATCTAAATGAGCAAAAATGCATAAGATATGATAACCAAAACATGTAAATATGCAAGACATCAACTCCCCACACTAGTCCTTTACTTGTCCACAAGTAAACTTGCAAGGACTAAGGAGAAGAGGTTTGAAGGAGGGACTCATAGCCAAAAGAATGCTCTTCTTAGTTCTCAACTTGATAACCTTGCACAAACATACCAAGTAGCAGGAGCAAAACTCAATCCAACTCTAACTTATCAAGGCCTATCTTAACTCCTTTGATCCCTACACTTACTCATCATGAATCCACAACCCACAATTCCATCTGCCCTCTAACAATCATTAAGCAAACTCAAAAGACTTCTTGCAAATGGTCAAATGGTCCAAGTCATTTGGTTTGGTGGTAGAAGGTTTTATTCAAGTGAAACAAGGGGTTCAAAGGGATCTTTCAAGGGTGGTTCACTCTCAAAACAAGTAGCCTTGACATTGCACATAATATATCTAAGAAAGGAATCAACTCATGCATACAATGCTCAATCTCCATTGTTCTACCCTTTCCCAAAATACATAGATCACATCTTTATTCCCAATGCCAAAATGCCACTCACATCTCTCACCCAAAGATTTCCCCAAATGTTCAAGATATTTTCTCATTTGAAACTCCTTCTTAATGAAGTCTACAAGGGAATTTACACATTTCAAACTCTTTTCAGCTCTTTCTAGATATTGCTAGCCCCTTTCATTATTATTATTTTTTTTCTTCTTTTCTTTCTTTTCTTTTTTTGGGGCCAAGACTTTTCAAACTACTTGGAGCTTACAATCTTTCATTCCTCTTATCCCTTCTAGACTTAATCACTTATAACAATAGAGTCTCATGAGTCAACCTTTTCTTTCATAAACCTTTCATTTCCTCAAGATCATACCATACAACACTCACCCCATCCTAGAAGCTAGACATTAATGAGTGTCTAATCTAGCTAAAATGGAGATCAAGCATTGTCGTTCCCAATACTCTCAACATTATGCACATGTAAAGCTTTCCAAAGAAGGCCTCACTCAACAAATAATGAAAGCTTGAAAGGAGGTAAGGGTTTTAGGGCGTGGAGTGCCACTTGAGCTTGTCCAAAAAGATAGACAAAGAATGGGAGGGACAGCTCAAGTGTTCTATCCATGACTTAGTACACAAGGGACCATGAGCAAGAGACTAGAGTCTAAATATGACAGGAGCAAACTTCAAAGAGATGGCATCAATCAATCAAATAAGCTTTAGGAAGAGATTTCAAGGCAAAAGTTTACAAGCCATCCTAAGATTGCTCAAGCTACTTACTATGCTTATGAAGGGTATCACTTTAAGAACTTAGCATGAGCATCTTTTCAAGGCAACTATCATCCTTGTCCCCTTATGCATGATGCAACCTATATGATGATTTTTTTTATGCAATTGAATGATCTAGACTCAATCCTAATGCAACTACATGATTGTTGTTGTTTTTTATGCAATAACTATCTACAAATGCATGCTCATGACATAAAACACAAGATGATCAGCAACTTGGCACCTCCCCCACACTTAATTCACACAGTCTCTGTGTTTGTTAAATGTTGAGAAGGGCCCAAAGGAAGAAAAATAAAGCTAAATGAAATGATGAATGGTATATACAATGATAGGGTGTTGGAGTACCTCTATGGAGCATGGGAAGAGGCTGATGCCTCACCTCAGACTCATCTTCATCAGCAGTGGTGCTTAGGCTTGGTGACTTGTTTCCGGACGGATGGGGCGATGTAGGGGTTCCTCAAGCTGCGGAGGGCTTGCTTCTCGGTTTGTGGTGCGTTTGGGTCGAGAAGGGGTAGAGGAAGTGGTGCAAGGAAAGTCTCAAGATCGAAGTCCTCAGCCTTGCAGCCTGCTACAGCTCCCTTAGTCAGAACATCAGCAACCTTTCTCATGAACTTAGGTGAAGCTTCAGCTTGTCTCTTCACAGTTTTCCTCAATTCCTTGCACTTCTTGGTGAGCTTGAAGATGGTCCTATCTTGAGCTCTGTTCCACCTTTGCTGTGTGCTAATCCGGTCATGAGCTTGGCGAATGGGACCAAAAGGCAGAGCACCTGTGCATTGCTCAAACATATAGCGAGGAGGACCAAAGAGATGAGCTGTGGCTCGGCTTGAGTATCCCTGATCAAACTTAGCTGCCTTTGCTGCTGCTTTCTCATTCATCTTCAATGTCATAGGGCCAAGAGCTCCATGACTGCCCAGGAGATGCTGCTCACTGATATCAAACTCATAGTACCTGGTGTGCTCAAAGTAGTGAGCTCATAGTTAGGGAGAAGCAGCTCAACTGTGGTGGGGCCTCTCAAGTACGAGTAAACACACTTCCCATCGTATCTTCCAGAGAAGTAATGAGCTGACTTTAAGTAGGTGAGATCAATGAAAGAGGGACCGGATGCATCATCTCCCAAATCAATACCCTGGTGCTCAAGCAAAGGTGTGATCAAGCCGCCTATTCCAATCTGAGCCTCTGGATCCTTGTTTGTCCAAGCATACTCCTTGTAGTACATAAGGCGCCTCACAAAGTATCCAACCATACCAAATTCAGCGTATAAATCAGTGGGAACTTCAGGTAGGTGAGGAGGTAAGGCAAAGTGTTGGATGGCCTGGTGCATGAGGTTCAAGTCTTCTCCATTCACGTTGCTTGGCTCCTTCCTTGGGTAGATGGTGTGGACAATCAGCCTATGGAGGTAGCGGATTGATGGATGTCTGATAGATGCATTCTTGTCTCTGCTGGACACCCTATCCTTGCCTGATAAGAACTTGTAAGTGAAGTGGGAAAGTGTCTTTCCTTTAGGAAGCCCTTTCAGCTTAGGCAAAGATGACTCCTTCAAATCCTTGAGGCTAGCACCTCTCCAATCTCAGTGAAGGTCATGAAATAAGGCTTCCCATCTATCTTGAAGCTGATTCTTCCCCACCCTTGTTCCTCATGTTGAGAAGAGTGGAATGTGACCTCCAAGGATGCTAAGAATTGGCAAGAGACTTCTTTATATGTTGGGTGAGCCATTGAATAGAAGCTGTCCATGTTCATGAGAGCAAGCAAATCCTTTATGTCTTGGTCAATTTCTAGCTCCCTCATTAGCCTCTCATCAGCAAATCTGGTTGGAGGCCAAGATACTCCTTGCCTCATCTTCTCCAATAGTTCAACTTCAGTCGGCTTCCTTTGTCGATCTCTACGAGGGTTGAAACCTAACTTTTCGAAAGTTTCTTGCTCAGCCTCACTTTCAATTGGAGAGGATGCTTCTTCAACAGTTGTATCTACTGGCTCCAAGGGTGGAGGTGCCAATTGCTTTGGGTTTGGTGCTTTGATTCTGATCTTGGTGGGAAGTTTGGGTTTCTCAGCATCTTTCTTTGTGTTCTTCTCCAAAACAAGAGGTCCCACACTGTGAGATCTTGGAGCTCTAGCTTTGAAGGAGTGCTCTTATCATCACCAACAGCCACCCTCTTGCCATCTTTCTTGGCTTTCTTGTAAGCATCATCAAGCACTCTGGCATCACTAGCCAACCTCTTGCCATCCTCCTTGCTAGTCTTATTACTAACATCAGCCACTCTTTTTCCTTCATCCTTGTGTTGCTTTGCTGCCCCATCAACCAAACTGTGTCTAGCCTTCTTGGCTTGTGCCTTCTCTCTCAACATAGCCAGAGCTTGTTGCCTACGTTCTTCCTCGGATTCAGGCATAGAGCCTAACGTTTTTCCGAACTTAGCAGTGTGTTTCTTAGCAGCCTCGGCCTTCTCTTGTGCAATCAGTTTCTCATCTTTCCTTCCCATTGGAACCTTAAAAATATCAAGACTTGGACAAGATAAAGCACAAGGAAGAGAAAATATGCTGGAAAAGAGAAAAGATGGAATGAACACTTGCAAACCTAGTCTAGAACCAGCAACCTAGCAAGACTATCAAAGTAACCAAGCTCCCAAGTTCACAAGATGCATATTTTTTTTTTTTTCTTCTTTTTTTTATGAACAAGGGAACTTAATCAAGTTGAAATCCAAGTAAACACATCAAGCCAGCTGAAATTGAATGCTAAACAAGCTCTAGAATATCAATTCCAATCAACCTAGACCATAATCAACCAAAAGTAAGAGCTTTTCAAAACCCCAAATCTCATGAACCCTAATTTGCCAAAGTTCAAATTAATCTCAATTCCACCATGAAATCAACTACCCAGCATGATATACAAGCAATCCCTAGTCTAATTTACAAGAAATTAGCAAGAAAATCTCAAATTTCAAGTTCAAATTTTAGGGTTCATGAGGGTTACGAATTTGAACTTAGAGATACCATACCTTGCTTTGGATGAAGGATAAAGATGAAAGGGTTCAAGGAATTAGGTCTAGGGAGGAAGGTCTTGATGTGGGAAGAAGAAACTTGTGATTTGGTTAAGATTTGGCAAAGTTATGGAAATTTTGTTCTTGGAGGCTGAGAGGATTTTGATGTGAGGAAGAAGATGGAATGAGGAAAGAGGGGGTGGCCTAGGGTTTTAACATGTTCCTGGGTCGGGTGGGGATGGTTCTGGGCGGGCTTAGGTGGGTTTGGGTCGGAAATAAGGGAAGAAACACTTACCTGGGCGGGCGGTCGCGTCGGTCGTCCGCGGTGCTGCATCGTTCGGACGACTTCGGGTATGGATACCAGCGTGTGCTCGATCGTCCCCGCGGGTGGCGCATCCCGTAGGTCCACCCGGTGCTCGCCTCGTCCTGCGGCGGGCGCGCCCAGCGTAGGTCCACCCGGTGCGTCCGTCCGTCCCCATCGACCGTCCGTCGCGGGTGCTGCGTCCAGCGTAGTCTACTTCGCGTCCGTCCGTCCCCATCGACCGCCGTCGGGTGCTGCGTCCAGCGTAGGTCTGGTCGTCCGTCCTGCTCGTCCGTCCGTCTTGCTTGATTCACCGTGCGGTGCCGTGTCCCGGTAGCACCACCGGGTACATCCGTCCACACCTTTAAGTCTGAATTTCACCTCCTTTTTCTTGATCTCTGAACCAACCCACTTCCTTTCATGTCTCTTCCATCTCATAACCGCAGTGAACTCATTTTCAACCTCCCAACCTAGCCCCATCATCATTCAAAGGACTTTTGATGAGAAAAAATAAAAAAGAAACCCAATGCAATATGTACAAGGATAACCATGGGACTTCCTCCCAAGTGAGCTTGTTTAAAGTCACTAGCTTGACTTTGCCTCCTTTGAGGTTAGGCAAGGGGAGCATCAGAGAGTGGGGTTGATGTCCCATCCTCCTTTGGTACTCTGACCATGTATTCCTTGAGTCTTTGGCCATTCACTGTGAAGTCTCCACCATCCTTGTTCCAAAGCACAATGGCTCCATAGGGTCTCACTTCTTTGATCACAAATGGACCAGACCACCTTGACTTTAGCTTTCCTGGAAATAGCTTCAGTCTAGAGTTGTAAAGAAGCACTTGATCTCCTACCTTGAACTCTCTCTTGAGGATGTGCCTGTCATGGAAGGCCTTTGTCTTTTCCTTGTAGATCCTTGAGTTCTCAAAAGCATCCATCCTTATCTCATCTAGCTGAGTTGAAGAAGTCTTTTCTCCTTTGCACACTTGATGTCAAAGTTTAGAAGCTTCACAGCCCACAATGCCTTGTATTCAAGCTCAACTGGCAGGTGGCAAGACTTTCCATAGACAATGTTGAAGGGAGTGGTGCCTAGAGGAGTCTTGAATGCTGTTCTATATGTCCAAAGAGCATCATCAAGCTTGGCTGACCAATCCTTCCTCTTGGTTCTTACAACCTTTCCAAGATCCCCTTGATTTGCTTGGCGGGTGAGGGAGGTCGCGTCCTGAGCTCATCTCTTCAGTCCAACCCGTGCGGGTAGAAGTGGCGGGTGAGGGAAGTCGGTGTCTGCTGATGCGCTGGGCTGGAATGGCGGATGGGGCGCCCGAAAGTGATCTGGACCGCGTGTCTTGGCGTCAGCACCATCAGGACGTGCGGGTCCTTCAGGCCTTGTGTGCCTGCCGGGTGACTCCATGCGGCGGGTGTGTGGACGGGTGGGACCAGCGTCCCTCCTACAGCGCTTCATCCTCGGGTGGTGCTGGCGCGTCGAGCTCGTCTCTTCAGCAGGACGCGGGTCGTCTAGGTCGGGTTGAACTGTCGCGTCCGTCCTAAGCTTCCAGCACAATCAGGACGTGCGGGTGCTTGTCCCCGGGTCGTCCTGGCCGCGTCCTGAGCTCGTCCAAGCAAGGTTTGATGGTTGGCCTCGGGTGTCTTCACCCGGGTGGCTTGACATGCTTCAACTCAATGGATCATAACTCCTTCAATATTGCTCCAAATGTCTTGAAACCACTTTCATTGGAAAGCTAACTCATAAAGCCATGTCTCCACCAAATATAAACATCAGAAGATACTTCTAAGGCCTTTGTCCATGTTTATCTTTAAACCTCTCTTTTCATCACCAAACTCCCAAACATCTTCAATATCTCCAAAGTGTGCTCCAACACCTAATAGGGACTTATGAATGCAAAATGAGCCTAAAGATGCCTAAAGCCTAATCTAAATGAGCAAAAAATGCATAAGATATGATAACTAAAAACATGTAAATATGCAAGACATCATTGATGGTTTCTGCCTGGCCTTCGCGGATATCCGGGAGTCGACTTGGTAAGTCAGATCTTCCACTTTGAGCGCCTCGAACCGGGTAGAGATGAACTGAGACCGTTGTATGTCACGCATTTCGTAAGGGACTCCGTGTCGGTGATTATGTTGTTCCATACAAAGTTCTCGACTTGTGTTGGGGTCAAAATCGGTCAATGACGAAATCGCACCAAAGTCCTCGAAGAAAAGCCAAGCGACGATCAAAGCCAAGAAACGGGTCGCCGCCGATAAAACTCACGGGAAGGCTCGCCCACTCCCATCTGATGCCAGCGCAAGGGTCCTGGCGCCCATCCGTGCAATCATCTCATGATCTCGGGCAATGGCGCATCTTGGTCCCTTAAAACCCATGTCCGATCGCCCGAGATCTACAATGAGTCTTCCGCAAAGCCTTCCCGATTGTTTAAAAGATTCGCTTTTAACACATCTAAAGCTCAAGCCTCGTGCTCACATCCTTGAAGACGGAAAGTCTACAAATCCAAGTCCATCTCAATCCCGATACTCGAGGAGTCTCAATTATCTCGAAATCTGGCTAAAGATCTTCCAAAACTCCAAGATTTCGCGAAACGACTAACGGGGAAAGATCGAACAAACGAAAACTCACAGACGGGCAAGACGGCCTGGCACCGGGCGCACGCGCCACGCGGCCTGCCACGGCGGCACCTGCCTGGCTAACGGGCACGCTGCACGCTGGCCTGCTGGCGCCCCGCACCTCGCCAGCGCCGGTGGCACCGCCACGCTGGCGGCCTGCCGGGCGCACCTGCCCTACCCGCAGCTGGACGTGGCCGCCTGGCCCGGCGAACTCGCCACGCGGGCCGGCCTGGCGCCGGCGGCACCTCGGCCTGGCGTCGGTCCACGGCCCTCGTCCTGGTCTCGGTCCTATCGTGCCCGGTCCGATCCCATCTTAGCTTGTTCGGATCAATCTACGCAAGTTTGGTACGCCATGTTATTCTAGAACACCAATATCTCGACTATACAAGGAATTGGGGTTCCTTCGGAAACACCGAAACCTTCAAAGACCGTTCTTTCGAAAAACCGTAAAAACGCCTAAACGGCCCAACGTGGCCAAAACGGCCCACTTACGATTTTCCGAAAAAGAAGGATAACTATGACGGTTTATCTTTATCCTCACATAAGAGATAAATGTCAAGTTTCCAGAAGATAAATGTCAAGTTTTCCGAAGATAAATGTCAAGTTTCCCGATAAACACGAAGATGGACGAAAATGGAAAAAGCCCGATTCAGCCCGCGAGAAGATAGACCGTCTTAAGAGGAGTATATAAGGAGAGCTTTGAGCAAGAAGCAAACCAGATCACAAAAACTTCCAGAGCACTTAGCACTTAGCCGCTTTAGCTTTTCTTCGCTTTCATTAGCGAATGCGACTCTACTAGTTAGATCAGCGGCCGGACTAGCCGACCATTCACAGCTCTTGTAGCTTACTTCTTACTGTTGTTCACGCCAAAACGCTAATTCAGAAATAATGATATTTTTCCGCTTCACTTTATGATTTTTATTTCTACTTAAAACTGATTGTTTCGCGTGCGCCCAGCAGATATCCGACCTTCAAGGAAGATCGGGTTAACTCGGTTTTCCTCCACAAATCTTTATCGGAAATTTACGGTGCGAATTTCGTTCCTCACGCTTTGGCGCTAGGAGGGCGCACGGATCTATCTATCTCGCAACTGCACACGCCGATCATGTCTACCGACGCCACCAAAGATCAGCCAGCCAGGACGGAACACCCGCCGACGCCAACGCCAGAAGACTCCAGCTGGAGATGCGCCCGCAGTCCGCTGATGCAAACACCGAGGCCAGGCAGATGAAGGAACTGCTTTCCTCGCCGGAACGGCGAACAACATGACAAGCTGATAACCTCGCCGCAAAACAGGTCGACACCTTAACTGCGGAGCAAACTGCCGCGCGGATCCACCAAGGCACGCGCTGGCAGAAAATCGACTTCGGATCTCCGGCACGAAAAGATGCCCCGAAGAGCCCACCCCGGAGGAACGGCTCGAAGGACAGCAAACGACTCGCAGAAACTTCCACTCCCGCTACGGAAACAAGGAAAGCGACGCCGAAGCGATCGATCTAGATATCAGCACCAATCAGATCCTTCCGGCGAAGACGCTGACATCCACCCTGGAGGACCCGCCAGTCCGCCGGCAGACGGTATCCTTCGATAGGCCCATGACAGAAGAGAAAGAAGAACTCTACTGGATGGAGCAGGAAGAACTCGCGGAAGATCTAACGCCGGCAGCAATAGCGAGATCCATGATCTCCGCGAATCTCTCAAAAGACCGTGGGCGGAAAGCGTGAAATCGCAATCCATCAGCGACCAGTTCCGCCGAGATCGATAGACTTCTCGAGGAAGCACGGAAAACGCCGTTCACCGCTCGGATCACGGAAACACGCATCTCAGACCCGGTCTATGACGGTACGACGGATCCTAAGTCGCACCTGCAGTCTTTCCAGATCGCAATGGGTAGGTGCAAACTCCCGGAGCGCGAACGAGACGCGGGTCATTGTCTTCTCTTCGTCGAGAACTCTGGGGCTGCGCTCGAATGGTTCTCCCGGCTCAAAAGGAACTCCATCGGAAGCTTCCGCCAACTGGCCTCGGCGTTTCTCAAACAATACTCCATGTTCATGGACAGAGAAACGTCCGACGTGGATCTATGGAGTCTAGCTCAGAAGGAGGACGAGTCGCTCCGCGACTTCATGCGTGGGTTCAAGCTGGTGATGGCCAGAGTAACGGCATCAGCGACAATGTCGCAATCGACGCCCTGAGGAAAACTCTCTGGTACAAGTCGAAGTTCGAAAGTGGATACTACTGGAAAAGCCGCGACAATCCAGGATACTCTCCACAAGGCAACGGACTTCATCATCATGGAAGAAGAGATGAAGCTTCTATCGCAAGCACGGACCACAGAAAACGCCTCGAAAAGAAAACCTCTCGTAACAACAAAACGCCCATCACGGCGGAAGACGCCCAAGGACCTCCGGAAACAAGGCAGAACCTCCGGAAACACCTGACCAGGAACCAGTACAAGGATAATTCCTACCGCGAAGTTCCACGAAACCAGAGGTCACTCCACCGCGAACTGTTTCGGCACCGCTTACGCAAAGCTCCTCACCGCAACTATCAAAGGTCAAGTATAAAGGACTTGCTCCGGACTCCGACTCGCCCAAGACCAATAAATGTCTCGAGGACCGCGAACCGAAAATCAATCGGGAAAACGCGGAAGAAGACAGGACGACTAAGGGAACAACAGCAGTCGCCAGAGGGTAAACATGATCATCGGAGGATCACAGTTCTACCAAGACTCGTCTCGCCGATAAAGCGGGCTAAAAGCCGAGATAAGTTCCAACTGGTTCCCGTGACAGCCATGTTCCTAACCACACGACGCTGAGGAACAGGAGACCGCCTGAATCGACAAACCTCACTGCGATCCTTTGGTTATCGAACTGGTAATCCAGATCTCAAGTCGGCGTGATTCTCGCTATATAGAAGCACGGTCAACGCCATCTTCCCGCGACACCTCTACAGGATGAGGATCCCACTGGGAAGTCGCCCCTGAGCCAAACCTTTGACGGGTTTCGGAGCACTACCATGACCCTCGAGAATCGAGCTCCCGGTCATGGCGAAGGAAGTCACAAAGATCGCCGAAGTTTGCAGTATCGACAACCCGCCATCTACAACACCATCATGAGAACCCTTGATCAACTCCATGAAGGCAGTACCATCCACATATCACCTCGGTATCAAGTTTCCGACCGACCGAACCGAGCCATCCGTAGTCAGAAACAATCGAGACTCTGTTACCTAGCCGAAGTTCAAACCGCGAAAAGATCGAACCCCCGCGCCAACCTGAAACGAGCAAAGGAATCACACAACATTCCCGAACTCAAGAAAGATGATCCAGAATCATCCGAACAGGCAATGATTCAAGACAGCGACAAAGCCTCGAGTCCACCGTAAAGCAGAAGCTCGACCGCGACAACTACCCGATCCGACCAGCACGATCGAACGGCAACGCGACGGGAGTAAAACGTCTCATGCAACTATCAGAACTACGAGATGGCTTGATCCTCGAAGAGGTATCGAGGCAGCTCATCAAACCCGGCGAGTTCAGCTATCCCCTCACCAAAGGGGACTGGGTGCGCATACTCCTATACTCCCACAAAATGCTAAAAATCCGCACGGTACTCAAACTTTTCAAATTTTAATAAAATTTTCTATCTTTTATGCTCACTTAAACGATCAACGCTTCGAAAAACGAAAATCATATCTTCAAAAGAAACGCCAGACGCGAACTTCTTAAAAGATAACAAAACTCAGATCATCCGCAAAGACAGTCCACCTGCGACTTAAAAATAACTCACCACGATTGACCCCGACGGACGCCAAGCACAAGAAACGCTTCACTCAATACAAACTCGTAGTCAGCCTACAAGGTCCTCTTACATCCGACAAGGATATCATAGCACGCTATACAAGAAACCCAAAATTTTTTTAATACCGATAAACTCCCAAGATAGCCTTTCTTTTAACACAAGTCAAAAGCCATGACTAGTCGCGGACTTTAAACGAAAAGAATCAGGAAGAAATCACTAACAGGCAAAACGAAGCCGATCAGTCATCGCGACAGCCTTAAAGCCGAGAGTAAGCCTAGGTCTTGCCCTAAACCCAGTCTTGCTGGATCTTGACATCTCACGCATAGTATCGTATAATGGCGATCCCAAACATGTCTCTTATCGCTACACCTAAAACGCTTCAAAAAAGTAGCATACGACTAAGCAAAAAAAAGAGTTAGGATACAGCGATACTACTGATCCTTCCTCTACACTTGACGAAAGTATAATCAAAACAAAAGACTAAATCTCGCGAAATTCTCATATTCATAAAGTCCGCAAAAACGCAGGATTCAAAGCCACCAACGGCCAGTCCTAAAACATAAGAATGCAACCTCCAACGGTCGCAGAATAAACTTCCTAAAACGCCACACATGGCCAAAAATACGCATTCACAAAAGGAAGTCAACATTGAGAAACTGGATGAAATCCCAAATGAAATAGCAGGCTGGTCCACTTCCTCATTCACGCTTGAAGCCTCCACCACCTCGGCGCTTCATCGGCTCCGCCTCCATCAGATCCTCGAAACCTCGATAGGTTCTATAGTCTCCGGACTCTTTCTTCTACCGGAGGAACCAAGGACTCAGCATGAGCACACTCGCCATGAAATCCTTCATTTTCAGCAATCTCGAATCGACCAAACTCCCCGCACTCGCGAAATCACCAACAAACTCCTCGAGCTTCTTTAAAACATCGAAACTCAGCAGCAAACGATTCTCACTCGCTCACACCAGCTGCGCACTATCCTTCTTCCTCTCCTTTCCGCCCGAACGAGCTCGAAAGCATGAAGCTCAGCTTGCTTCGCGTTTGCGCCTTTACCTCTTGTCGGAACCGCTCTCGCTTCCGCTTCTGTGGTCTTGAAGTTAGCAACTGGATTTATGAAACTCGAAGTCGCTACCGCTAAACACTCTTAGTCCCTGCATAAACTCAAGATCAGCAAGCATGCTTATATACAGATTCAACGTGGTTGTTAGTTCGGGCCACCTCGCTGACACGCTGGAGCCCTCGCAAAACCCGCTGTTTCTCCTCATCCTCCAACACTCATCAGTAACAAACCCGAGGAAGGCCATCAAAGAAGTTGTTGGTGGAAAATTGCTGCTTCGCTTTTCCGCTGGAGCAAAACTAGTTTTCTCCCCAACGGTGAAGGATCTTCCGAAGCCTTCCCATCATCATTTCTTCCCCTTACGTAGATCTCTGTCTACGCGCCCGGTAGGAGCTTTGATGACCGCTCTCGCATCATATGACGGGATCTGGACCGACCGATAACCGCTGCCTCTAACCGCCTCGAGTGGTGAAGGACTTCCAGAAAACGGCCTTTGACGAAGAAGATCTCTTGACAAAGAGATCACCATGCAAATGCGCCGATGGTTGTTCCCTACAAAGCTAAACTTTTCACTAAAACTCGCGACTTCCAAATGGTGAAATAGACAACAGGTTTTTCATCGTGATACCTCGGTGAAGTTCCATGTTTCAAGGAAATAGATGGAGGCAGCTCTCCTCGACAGCATCACCATTTGGACGAAGAAGAAACGCTCCGCCACGATTTGGGATTCGGCAGTCAATCAATCGGCCATATCCTTCTTTAGGCAGCATGGAGTAGTAACAGCTGCCTCCCCGCCGGGCCGAAAGTGCCCCAAAGACCTTCAAATCATCGACCAAGATCAATCCCTGTTCATAGCTAATATCACGCCAAGCCAACTCCACAAGCAGGAACGCTGAGCTGGTGGATCGAAAGTTCAAAACGTGAAGCGCATCTAACAATGGCACCAGGATCGGGAACCATACGCAGCATCGTAAAGAAAGCCTCGTAACATGTAAAGAAACTTGCGGAGGATTCCTTGCACTCTCGCTACCAACGGAACTGAATTTGACTCCTTCAGAACCTGGTAAAATCTCAAGAACCTTGAGATATTTACGAAACCAAGCTCGGGCGTAAAGGAGCACCAGGCTGCCTTCAGGTCTCTAACAGGATCTCTGAGTGTTGGCTTAACCTACAAGCGCTCCAATACACGATTTCGCTTCCTCTGACCAACTCCTCCTCGCTTCACCGCCACATGGCAGGAGAGTCATCCGAGGATGAATGGGAAAAAGATTTTCTTCGAGGATCTTCAAGACATTGTTCTTTAAAGAGAGAAAGGATTCTCGGAGAGAGAGTAATTTTATGATGAAGTAAGAATGAGATTTCTTACTCCATCCTTATAAAGGAGGTAAAACACTATTTACCCCGACTTTCGAAACGATTACATCTCTACACCTTCCCGGGCATATACCGTTGCTAGGATCCCAGGCACTACGGTTCCTAGCTAGCTGGGGCTAACTGTTGGGTCAAAATCGGTCAATGACGAAATCTTACCCCGAAGTCCTCAAAAAGCCGCAACGATCAAAGCCAAGAAACGGTCGCCGCCGATAAAACTCACGGAAGGCTCGCCCACTTCCCATCCGGCCACCGCGGTAAGGGTCCTGGCTTCCATCCGCGTAATCATCTCATGATCTCGGCAATGGCGCATCTTGGTCCTTAAACCATGTCCGATCGGCCCGAGATCTACAATGAGTCTTCCGCAGCCTTCCGATTGTTTAAAAGATTCGCTTTTAACACATCTAAAGCTCAAGCCTCATTGCTCACATCCTCGAAGACGGAAAGTCTACAAATCCAAGTCCATCTCAATCCCGATACTGAGGAGTCTGATTATCTCGAATCTACTTTAAAGATCTTCCCAAACTCAAAGATTTCCGCGAAACCACTAACGGGGAAAGATGAACAAACGAAACCTACAGACGGCAAGAGACGGTCGCACCGGCGGTATACGCGAGCCGACCTGGCACCGGGCGGCACTCGCCCCTGGCGCCGACGTGGCACGCTGGACGCTGGGTTGCTCGGCGCTTGCTGCACCCCGCCTGGCACTGCAGTACTGGCTCGCTCGGCGCCGGCTGCACGCTGGTCGCTGGCCTGGCGCCGGGCGCAATTGCCCATGCCGGGCGGCACTCGGCCACGCTGGTTGGGCCTATGCCGCTGCACTTCGCCTGGCGCCGTCCACGGCCTCGCCCCGTCTCGGGTCCTATCGCAATCTCGGTCCGAACCCCATTTAGCTTGTTCGATCAATCTACGCAAGTTTTGCACGACGCTATTCTGTAACACCAATATCTCGACTATAACAAGGAATTGGGGTTCCTCCGGAAACACCAAACCTTCAAAGATCCGTTTTCAAAACTGTAAAAACGCTTAACGTCTAACGGGCAAAACGCCCACTTAACATTTTTCCTAAAAGAAGGATAATCTGCGACGGTTTATCTTATCCTCACATAAGAGATAAATGTCAAGTTTTAAGATAAATGTCAAAGTTTTCCTCAAGATAAAAGTCAAAAGTTTCCGATAAACACGGATTAATTCAAAAAAAGCCCGATTCAGCCCGGCGAGAAGATAATCGGCCTTAAGGAGTATATATGAGAGCTTTGAGCAAGAAGCAAACCAAGATCACAAAACTTCCGAGCACTTAGCACTTTGAGGGAGCAGCTTTTTTCTCTGCTTTCATTAGCGAAAGGCTACCAACGTTAGATTCAGCCGCCGGACTAATGGACTCCTTCGACAGCTCTAGATCTTACTTACCTGTTGTTCACGCCAAACGCCAATTCGAAATAAGATCTTTTTCCTCTTTACTTTACTTATTTTTATTTCAACTTAAACTGATTGCTTTCGCGTGCGGCCCAGCAGATATCCGGACCTTCAAGGAAGATTGTTGACTCGTTTTCCTCCACAAACCTTTATCGGAAATGAC